>CAJGYO010000357.1:0-98751 GCA_904845875.1 Miscanthus lutarioriparius
TAAAGCTAATAATCAGCTGCATCAATACTTGTTTTTCCAAATTAGCGTCATGAACTAACATTCAACTATAGAAATAAAAAATATGCATATATACTAACTTGACTATGGGTACAAGCTGGCCAACCTTTGTTATTATTGGAGCAACTTCTTTCTCCATAAACTGCCGAATCTTGACTCGTAATTTCTTCTACTCCGTCGTCAGGAGCTCGTCAGAAAAGCCGGTAGTAGTCTGAAACTTCATTTAGAAACCATACAAAATAATGTCAATGATGAGTCATTATAGATTCTCATGGAAATGTGGAAAATATTCAAAAAATATTACTTGGACAGGGTCAAATAAAACTCATCTCACAGCCATTTCTTTATATGTTAGCTAGACACACTTGCACGTAAATAAATGGACACATACAAATTAAACCACATAGTAAAGCTCTAGATGACACTTACAATGCATGGTGTTGAAAGATGCTTTCAACATTAAATCAATCATCATGTTCATGCGCTATTTCTATCAATTTTCTCATATGAGAGTTAGTCTTTTATTTTATATAGCATTTATTATGGACTCATATGAGACTAGTCTTTTATTTCATCTAGCATTTATTATGGACCTTACCACTTAATTGAAATAATGTTGCCCAAGCCTAACTAAATCTAACAAGTTAGCTACCCATATGTCACCATGCAACAAATTGTCCCCTAACTCCCACACCTCTTTTCCATCCTTGGTTTTATTATCACTCCACCCCATTTGGAGCTGGAAAACTTTCCACGGGTGTTATACCAGGCCACTCATGTCATGGTCCGACTGACTGAACTCGCCTATGAGCATCACGACTTGGCACACGCATGTAGGTAACCTTTCACATTTTTTAACCTCAAATATAGACAATAGCCACTGATTAGGATGGATCAATCTCCAGTTAATTTCTCCATACGACTTTAACCTAGCTTTTTATTGTACCTATCATATATTATGGGCCTTAAGAATTTAAACGAAATAAAGTTAGGCCAAGCCAATTAAAGGCTTCCATTTGAGATAGCTCTAAGTGCTCTAGATCCCACCAAAATCAGCTACGGGATCCTTTTTACTGCACAAAAAACTTCTTCACCATTAGATTTGAAGTCACTTAGAAAATCTGGATTTGGGGAGCGGATCCATGTGGATTCAATGAAAGCACCTCAAGAGGTGCTACAGCAAAGCTATAGGATCTGTACCTCCTCATGGGTTGGGTGGGGCCCATCATTACACACTAAAGCAGTTAGATTCTATTTTTTTTCCATCGTCTTCCTCTTCCTCGCATCACCATACATCCACGCCCGCTTTTCGCGCCAGCGCCATCTAGGTCACACAGGCGAGGTCATCCATGTCTGACCATCGCCAGCACCACACACCAGCGACCTTACAGACACCGCCACACCTGCTGTCAGCCGACAGCCACCACGTCAGTAGCCTTGGACATAGGGCTACTTCCGTCAGCTCACTTCGCCGGCTTTCCTCTTCTCTGCCACTGCAGGTTTCCTCGCCTGACTCCAGCTTCACTGGGCAGATGGCCGAAGCTCACTACTGGCGGCCACCTTCATCCTAGCCCGCTTCATGGACGCGCTGGAGCTTCCAGCTCACCATTGACATGCGGAAGCACGCCCACGGCGGCTACGCTGAGAACTCCGGCTGAGAGTGCCCTCTCGGCTGTCGGGGCAACACGTGCCGCCCCTCCCTCCCCGCCGCGCCCCTCCCCGCTTCCTCCCGTGCATCCAACATAGTCGCCCGCCTGCACACCTTCTTGCAAGGCCTTCCTCTTAGGAAGGGATCGCCCTTTCTTGACATGAGGAGCCATGCTGTTGTTGGGAGGTTGGAGCCGTTGTTGGCAATTTGGGCCAGTACCAGCAGATTCACCAATCTAGCTCTCCCAAACACTTGTTTTCAACAATAATTGGATTTTAGATCCAGGATGTGGGCCCCACTTCATGGTGGATTTGGTGCACCAGATCTGGTTTTGGGGAGAGCTAGAGCTCTCTCGGCCTCTTAATCCAACAAGATAGCTAACTAGTTCTAGCCGACCACACAACTAATTGTATTTTTCTGTTGGGTAAATATAAATATGTCTTGCCATTATCTATACAATAATAATAAGGCCAATTTTCTCCCTGGGTCCATTGGGGCCGCCATCCCTCCCCACTCCCACCCTTCTTTTTCCATCACTCACTTTGACCCTTCTTGCTTTTTTTTTTTTTTTTTTTGCACAAATGTTCCTCACTCCATATATCTCCTCCTCTTTTCAAGGCTTTTAATACCGTCTGCCATCTCTTAGTGCTTCCTTACTTTCACGGCCTGTTGATCCCTTACTCCTAGCCCTCTTATTTCCATCCCTTTAGTTTGTCATATCTCACTTAGTTTAGAGTTGCAAAAAATCTTCATTGGTGTCGTGATCCGCACCAATCATTCCGTGGTAGCTTAGGGCCCGCTTTGGTTCCCTTAGACCCGACTTTGGGCCCCCTGAACCATGGGATGTTTGGACACACGCATTTGAGTATTAAATATAGTATCAAAACAACTAATTACATGTAGATTGGCGTAATTAATTTGAGATGATGAATTTTTTTAAGCTTTGTCTTATATTAATTAAACCAACCGATCGGGTTATTGAGTTTTTTGTGGTGAACCTCGCTAATTCAAGGTTGGAAGTCCTCGACTTGGTACAATAGTGCTAGCATATTCTAGGATTTAACGCGCTTATGCTTTCGATTGGCGTAGACTGACGCCCCCGCTTCAATAATTGCTGTGGTGATTTCGCGAATCTCAGATCTCGCCGCCAATATTCGTCCTTTTTAGGAGGTGTTTATAGGGACAGAGTTTGCATCACGATGTGTGTTCATAGGTGAAGGTTTGGCGTGCATGCATAGATGTATCTACGCTTGTACTTGTAATTTTTTTTTTAAAAGGTGAGCTCACACATTATAATTGGCCTTCAAGATAAATCCATAGAGGCCATCGATCCAACATTCGGGTTGATCAACCACAGCAATATCATATCCATGAGTCCCCTCGAAGTTCTTCTTTCCACGTATATTATATCTTTTATAATTTAGATTGCATCTTTTATAAATCCCTCTTAAATATTTTTTTATCCTCCAACAGTTCATCTGTCACAAATAATAGTGTCGATGTTTTACCACCGATAGCACCGCCACAGGTGCCGATGGCGATATAGTTCGAAGGCTTCGGCGTATGCTGAACTTCGATGGTGAAGCATAAGAGGCGATCGATTTATCTGGTTCAGGCCCTCGATCGTAGATCGAGTAACGACCTCGATCCGATCGGCGTTTGCCTTTGCGTTGGATTGATTATGAAGTGTTATGTTGTACCATTGTCCCTTCTTGAGCCCTGCCCTCCTTTATATAGTCGGGAGGCGAGTCCTAATCGGTTTACAATGAGATTTCCTAGTAGGATTACTTAATAGTTCTATTACTAAGATTACATGGGAAGAATCCTAGTTGAACTAGATCTTCTCTCTCTCTTGCGGGGTATCCTGTGGGTCCCGCATCGACAAACCAAGAGCACTTCATGGTTGAGCTCACGAAAGTCTCGCTTTGCTCCTTCAAGTCTTGTTAGGTAGGAACAAAATGTTATCAGAGTGCTTTACGGGGTGAAACCTTGTGGCGCTTCTTGGGACCTTCAGTGGTGAGTGTTTTGTGAAGAAAAAAGTACATCCATCTGGTTGTAGCCCCAGAGCCTCTTGCTATTTGGAACAAGGAGCTGGAGGATCTTGTCTTTAAAGTTGCTCGATTGTTCGTTGAAGTTTTGTCAAAAGAACTTCGAATATGGCTCGTTCAGGGTTCTTTTGTCATAATATCTTAAGTAGTCTGCGTTGAGGAAGTCTTTTTGGTGGCGTGTGCTTTTTGGAGAAAAAGTGCACTCACTGATGTAACCCGAGCCTCTTGCTATTTGGAACAAAAGTTGGAGGGTCTTGATCCTTTATGTTTGTTTGAAAATGCTCTGAAGTAATCACGAAGATTTGAATTTTGTCCTCATCGAGTAGTTTTTGTGGTATCTTTCGAAGCGGTCCTTTAGTCCAGGATTAAACCATCAGAGAGTAGTTTACGTGGTATCTTTCGAGCGGTCCTTTAGTCTTGGATTAAACCATCATCAGAGAGTAGTTTACGTGGTATCTTTCGAAGCGGTCCTTTAGTCTTGGATTAAACCATCATCCGAGTAGTTTAAGTGGTGTGCGACCTCCGAGCCTATGTAGGTTTCTTTTTGGGTGGGTAAAATTTTCATAAAACTCCTTTGAATGTAACCCAGAGCCTCTTGCTTTTTGCTTGCAAAGTTGGAGATCAATTCTGTCTTCAAAAAATTTGGGGCTATGTATCCCATGACCTCGTGCTTTCTCCGAGTTCTTTTCTTTTGAAAAAAGTCGGTTGAAGAAATCTTGATGCGTTGTCGTCGTTGTAGTCTTGAGTTTCTTGTACTTTTGTCTTTTGTCTTTGGTTACGAGGCCCCGGGAGTAGTTGAAATGAGTGCGGATTCCCCTGGCTTAGTGTTGATTAATCTGTGATCTTTGGCGAGCCCCGGCGTATACCGTGTTGTTTTGTTCGGGAAGAACTTCGGATCTGCGAGGTCTTGGCGTATTCTTTGATAGTCTGCTCTTTGTCGGATGTAGTTGTATGGTGGTGGTTGAGTGTAAATGCTTTTTGTTCACGGGTTGTCTTGTGATGGTATATCCTTCCGAATATGCCGTCTTGAGCCTTTGTTTTCCTCTACTTTGAGTCGTCCATTATTGAGTCTGTCCTTTCTTTGTGTTCTTTGTCGAGGCTTATTTAAATCCGGTGCTCCTGGTCCATGTGCTCCGCTCCTTTGGTCTATAAATCTTGTCCGGGTGCTTGTTTTCATCTATTGGATATTCCGTTGAAACAACCATTGGATATGAGCATGGTAGTTTGTGAAGTAGAGCAGCCCCGGGCATATTTTGTAGTTCTGTGTGTTTTGTGTAGGCTGGAGAAGTCTTGTGATAGGGATTAGAGGTAGGCTAATCCCATGACGACATTGTGCCGGGATGTATGTGGTGGTAGTTGGAGAAGTCTTGTGATGTGGGCCGTTTTCTTCATCTGGCGATTACAGGTTGATCCTCGTCGCCTGTCTTGAGGCTGTCCAGTGAGATCAACACCATATCTTGATATCACATCGGTCTTGGGTGAGCGAGATGCCCATGGCCTTCTCTGCTCCAAGTTGTCTGCCCGTCTTTGCCGATTTCCGCCTTAGGTGCCTGCGTCCTTCCTTTGAAAAAGCAGTGTAGGTGATGGCGGTTTGTCCTCCAGAGTAGCAATTTGGGACACGTAGTCGTTCGAGCCTAAGCCGTGTCCGCGTTCCTCTTTGCTACCTTGCTTTTTCGTAGTCTTGGGGAGTTCGTTGGGTCTTGTAAGATTTGTAATCTTCTATTTTTGAAAGTCGCTTGTAATATAACGAATCTTGTCTTTAAGATTTGTAATCTTACGCTTGTAATGTAATGAATCTTGTCTTGAGTTGTCTTTTACTTTTACATTGCGATCCCGTTGTCCATGAGATTACGGGTTCTTTCTCAAATAACGGGTTCTTTTGTTCCTTGTGAGGTAGCCTTTTCTTTCTTCCTTCTTTCTTCTTGTTTTGTGAGTTGTTCTTGTAGCGATCGATAAACCTGCCGTGGTCTTTGGGCGGATAAGTCTGAAATGCTTGGATTGGTTTGTCTTTGTTGTATGGTTGTGCCCTCCATTGTTTTAGCTGCGTCGGTAAATGGACCGTCGCGTTCCCACATTTGTGTTTTATCGGGCCTTGTGGGCGTTTGTATCATTGAGAAAACCTATTTAAAGACCCTTTCTTTGCCCAACTCTTGCCTTTAAACCCTAGCTTTCAGAGAGAAATCCGCCGCCGCCACCGTCGCCGTAACGAACATCATCATCCTACATCTTCTTTAGCGCCTCTCTTGCTTCCACCAGTTCATGGGAAAGAAGAAAACGCAAAGCAAGTCTCAGGCGACCTTCGTGAGCGAGGAATCATCCCTTTCTTTGATCCAAAATCAGGAGTTTGTGGCTATGAATTTGCTCGGAAAGGTTTGGCGGCCCCAACAACAAGCGAAGACCGGTGCTTGAGCTTCGTTAGCGATAAGCTTGATCCAAAAGCAAAGTCATCGGCTGAATGGAGGTTCGAGGCGAACATCGGGTTCGACTCAGGGTCTGGTGAGATTGTCCTTTTCGTTTCTTTTGTCGCGGACTTTGCCTTCTAACTTCCGCTTTCCTTCATCAGTTCCTTGGTTATTTTGGGATTAGTCTGAACCACCTAACCCCCAATGCCATTCTCCATCTTTCTATTTTCGTTCATCTTTGCGAAGCTTTCCTTGGAATCCCTCCTTCTCTGTCTCTTTTTTCGCTTTTCTTTAAATACGAAACCTCAACCCCGCCGTGAAGAAACCGGCGTTCTTGGCGGTTGTGGGATTCAGTTTCGTCGAGTCTCAAAATTAAGTTTTTTGACTATGACACTGGTCGATTCTGTAAAAGATTGGCGTCTTAGAGTGGTTTCTGTTGCCAATTTAATCCCTTCCCTTGCCATTCATCCGGATGCGGTCTGTGGTGAATGACCGATGGGACAAGAAACTTGAATCGCTTTCTTTGAGATTCAAGTGATCCGACTCACTCCTTGATAGGATTAACATCTTTGAAGCGGCGAGGGTTTGACCGGCTTTGGTATCGTCTCGAGCTTTCTTCGTAGCGGGTTCACCCTTGAAAAGCGCGGAGCATCTCGGCTTTGAGTATTACGGGGCCGAGGATCCTTCGCATGGTCCCAGCTCTTGGTGACCGGTGAGGAGGTACTCGGCGTCTTGAGAAGATCTTTGAAAAGGGTGGCGTTATTCCCCTAACATCACCGAGTTCTCGGCCAACAACCCGCCCCTTGGTGTGAGTTGTCTATCTTTTTGTTTGAGTACTTTATGCACTCTAATTGCGTTTGTTCTTGCTTAGCTTTTCTTTGTCTCGGTGTTTTATCCGTTTTCGTAGGAGTTTAGGCGGAACTTTGTCGACCGGTCTCTCTGGCGCTTTCCTGCCGTGGCGAGAGGCGAGAGATAGACTTCTTTGGGACTTACGCAATTAGTAAGTCCCAAACCTCTACCGCTCTTCACAGGGTTTCTTCCGGATTTGTTGATGTATATGAAGAATATGTTCCTCGTATAGTCCCTCGCGGTCCTCGCGGTGTCGAAGAGGCGGCGGATGGGTCTTCATCTGGCACCTTTGTCTCCAAGCCTCGCAAACCAAGTACTTTCTCGGTACTCCGGTTGTTGCTAGCATGCTCTTAGGTGAGCTCATTTAATGCTCTTTGTTCTTTTATTTTCTTGTCTCTCTCATGATCCGATTACTTTTTATCCTTTTTTTAGCGAGGTGCTCTGGTTTCCTTGGGGTGAGGATGACGAAGAAGATGATGAAGTACCCCTCATCCTTGTGGTGAGTTGCTTTTCATATTCTGTTGCATTGAATTTCTCTTCTTTGTCTTGACCTTTAGTATTGATCTTTTGAAGTAATGGGAATAGGGTGTGAGTTCTTAGAGGCTCCCGTGTCGACCTCTTCTGAAACTCCGGTGTCGAGTTCTTTGGAAGCCCCGGTGCAGTTCTACCGCTCCTTGATGCGGAGTTCTTCGCGTCTCGGCTCCGGCTCCTTCCAGCGGCTCCGTTGCAGCCATTCGCTCTCGTCGCCGGGTGGCGGGGCGTTTTACCGTCGTGGTTCCTCCTGCGAGGCCTTCTCTCGGCCGCAAAGAAAGAAGTGGTCGGGTGAGTAGATTCTAGCTTTATCTTTTTGGCTTTTATTTTCCTTCCTCTGGTTCTTATCGGTGCTCCTTTTATCACTTTTCGGTGTTTCGTCTTCTCTCACTCCTTCCTCGACTTCTTCTCGCCTCCCGCCGTGCCAGCGAGTTTGAGCCTCGGGACTCTGACATTACTGTTGAAGTATTTGTGGGAAACTTCGAGGCTACTGGCGAGATTGCGGTTTTAGCCGCTCCGGAGGTATTTGTGGCCGTCGCGCGGGTCGCCGAGGTTTAACTCGGCTTCCACGAAGGTTGCTTTGGTCGTTCCTTCTTCGCTCCATCCGGCTTCTCCTTCCCCTTTCTTGCTTCCGGCGGTCCTTCTTTTTCCGATGGCGTGGTGCAGCGATTCGATGCCACCATCGATTGTCGGGCTGACCATGACACAGGGAGCCTATCGACCCTAGCGACTTCTTTTGGTGAAAAACTCGGGTAGGTTTCTTGCCCGTTCCTTTTTGCATGCTCGTTTTTCCTCTGTCCTTACGCCTTATTTTTCTTTGTCTCTTTTGGCTCAGTCTTTCTCCGTGATCATTACGGCTTCTTTTCTCATCGAAAATGAGAGAAAGTTGTCTTCTGAGGTGGAGCGTTCTAAAAGCCGATCTCGACCTTCTCGGGCTGAGTTGGAGCGAGCGTCAAATGCACCAAAAGGAGAGAAAACCCGCCGTGCGGGTAATGGAGGCGGAGACATGGTAGTCTGCGAAGAATGAATGCAAAGGTGCCGTGGGCTCTGCTGTTTTTCTTGTATTTTGATTTCTTTTTCTTTGTTGACTTGTTCTTGGGTGTCTGTCTAGTTCTCAGTGAGAAGCTGAAGCTCTCGGAGAGCATCGATGAAATGAAGGCTCTAGTCCGTTCTAGTCATAATAAAATTTGAGGAGGTAATTACTCATCTTTGAGGAAGAACTTGCCCTTGCTAAGGTGATTAGGGCGGAGGTGATAGAGATCTTGTGCGAGGCCCAAAGAACTATTGAAAGCTTGGCCGAGAAGTGGCGGTGCCCCTTGAAAATTGGGCGTTACTGTGGAAATCTTTTTCGTTCGATGGCCGATGTTCTCCGGACTCAGTGGACGACGGGCAATCTTAGGTATGATTCATTCCGGATTCAGGCTCGTTTCAAGAATTTGCGAAGAAGTGTGCCCAAATATGTACCAAAAATGTACTAGCCAGTCGGGTCCTTGCTCGAGGCGCCTCTGTCCAAGATAGCGAGAGGAAGCTGAAAGCCAAGAATACCTTAGCCGCCGTTGAGAGGATGGAGCACGAGGTCGACGGTTTAGCGGTGGGGTTGTAGAAAATCTAGATATTGACATTTCCCTTCTGATGATAATGCGACCGGTGACCGGCTTCTTGTAAAGCTTCTTGTAATATTACACTCCTCTTTAAATGAAGATTCTTTGTTTTCGTTGATGTATTGTTTGCACAGGTGTGGTCGAAGTTACTTGTCTGCTTTGAGTATTTTGTCCGTTTTCGTCTCTGCTCCACAAAGCGACTACTGTGTGTTATCTGGCGAGAGACCCTCGATTTGTCGAGTGCTTTGTCGTATTTGTGACTTGTTAGATGTAAATCTTTGTGTTGACACGGCGCTATGCGCTATCGGAAAACGACTTCGGCATAGAATGTTGCCTTTTGAGTGGCGCTTGTTAAATCTTTGTGTTGACACGGCGCTATGAGAAAGCGACTTCGGCATAGAATGTTGCCTTTTGAGTGGCGCTTGTACTTTTTACGAGGAAAAAGTATTCCTATCTGGATGTAGTGTAGCCCAGAGCCTCTTGCTTTTCGGAGCGAAGAGTGGAGGGTCTTTGGAGATTCGATTTGGTTGACTAGTTTTGGCTTCATCGGCGGGCTCAGCGTGTTTTCAGCTATTTTGCTCTCGGCCGGGAAGCTCGGCGTTTTGACCATTTGCTTTTTGTTTGGTGTTAGCTTTTAGCTACCCTCATCAGTGAGCTCAAGCGTGTTTTCGGCTATTTTGCTCTCGGCCGGGGAAGCTCGGCGTGCTTTCAGCCATTTGCTTTTGTTTGGTGTTAGCTTTTAGCTACCCTCATCGGCGTGAGCTCAAGCGTGTTTTCGGCTATTTTGCTCTCGGTGGGGAAGCTTCGGCGTGTTTTGACCATTTTGCTTTTTGTTTGGTGTTAGCTTTTAGCTACCCTCATCCAGTGAGCTCAAGCGTGTTTTCGGCTATTTTGCTCTCGGCCATTTGGAAGCTAGCGGGATGTTTTTCCATTTTGCTTTTTGTTTGGTGTTAGCTTTTAGCTACCCTCATCGGTGAGCTCAAAGCGTGTTTTGCTATTTTGCTCTCGGTAGGGAAGCTCGGTGATGTTTTTCAGCCATTTGCTTTTCTTTTGAGATGTAAACAACTCGTTGGAAATCATGATAAGACATCTTTGTGGATGAATATCATCTTTATTGATCATGAATATGAACTAATACATATGTTGTCGAAGAATATCGTCTTTTTCGTTGGTTGTGAATGTTGGTCCTTGTGGCTTGCATATCTTTTTATCTTGAATTGTTTTCTGCGTAGAATCTTCTTTAGGTGGTGATGTGCCATGTATTCTTGACTTCTTTTCCATCTTGGTTATTAACTTGTATGTACTGGTCCGGTGACTTTTGTGACAATGAGCGGACCTTCCATGGGTGAGAAGCTTATGTGTCGTCAAATCGGTCTTTTGTATCCTTCTTAGTACTAAGTCTCCAACTTGTAGTGATCGAGGATGGGTACTTTTGTTGTAGTGCCGCCTTAAACCTTGTAGGTATCTGGCTGATTGGAGGTAGCATTTACTCGACTTCTTACGATTTGTCGAGTTCTAATCTTCTTGTTTGTTACGCTTCTCCTTCATCGTATTGTTCTATCTTTGGTGATGTCGAGGATCAAGTCGGTGACGATGCGACTACGATCAAGTAAACTAGGAAGAAGGGTGAATGGCTGTTGCTACTGCTTATTTGAGTTCGTAGCCCCATACTACTTTTGGCAATTCTTCAATCCATTTGGACCCATAGTCAACTAGTTCTTCGTATAACCTTGGTTTAATCCGGCTAGTATGAGTCCATTGGCCCTTTCTACTTGTCCGTTGGCTTACGGATGTACAGCAGACGCATAGTCTATCTTTGAAACCACGGTCTTGTGCCCGACTTGAATTACAGTAGGCTGTGAAGGGGAGCCTAGATCTGTGATGATTCGATTGGGCATGCCAAAGCGGTGCGTAATTTCTTGGATGAATTCATTTGCTTTGGTTGCTTGTTGTCTCCATGAGTGGTTTGTATTCAATCCACTTGGTGAACTTGTCGATTGCCACAAAGATGTACTCGAAGCCGCCCTTTGCTTTCTTGGGGTCCCTTGATCCATTGTTGCGGGAAAAAAGGCCAAGCGGGTGGGATGCGAGATAAGATTGTGGTGGCACATGGGCATCTTGCAAACATTTGGCAACCTTTGCATTTTCGACAAGTTCTTCTGCGTCTTTTAAGCGGTTGGCGGATAGAATCCGGTGCGAAATGCTTTTCCAACGGTGTCCTTGAAGCGGCATGATTTCCATGACAACTTTGAGTGTATCTCGTCTAGGATCTCTTTGCCTTCTTCAAATGAAACACATTTGAGGAGTACTCTGATGATCTTTGCTCTTCTATAGAGTCTATCTCCTACTAAAGCGTAGTTTTTTGCTACCTGCGAACAACTTGGGTGGCTTCGCTTTCTCTGCTTTGGTAATTTATTTTCTTTGATATAGTCGATGAAAACTTGGGTCCATGAGGTGTTGATTACCAAGATCTGAGCGCCTTTAGCTTTGAATTTCGTTGGATGTCTCACGGGTTTGTTTGATAGAGGGCGATAGCTCTTCTATAAATCTTGGGTGGAACCTTTGCTCTGTCGATCCGAGCTTGGCAAGGACATCTCTTTGCAATGTTGGAATCGCTTGTGATGCGTGTAAAATTTCTAATCCTTGGAAATATTTTCAAGTTTCCGTATTTCAACACGATAAGCACCCATGTTTTCTTTTGTGCAATCCCAATCTTTGTTTACTTGGTTGATGACTCTTGCTTTGAATCGCCATATCTGAGTAATCTCTTTATTCGAGGGTAATTGCCACTCGTAGCCCGTGGATGAGGGCTTCATATTACCTTCGTTATTTGTAGCTTGCCATAATATCGAAGGGACGTGCTTGAGTTGTTTTCATACGGAGAAATGAGGAGAAACGCTTTGCCGCAAAGCTCCGCCTAGTTTGAGCGACCCATCAAAGTACATCTTCTAGTGGTCAAGGATTGTATCGATAAAAGGCTGCTGAATCTCATCCACTCGGCCACAAAATCGGCAAGGGCTTGAGATTTGATTGCTTTCCGTGGGGTGAAGTCGATGTTAAGAGCTCCAAGTTCAAGCGCCCACTTTGATATCGTCTGTCGCATCTCTGTTGTGTAAAATGTCTCAGAGGGAAGTCATCACCACAGTAATTTTGTGGCTTTCGAAATAGTGGCGAAGCTTGCGTGAGGTGATAAGTAGGCGTAGAAGTAGTTTTTGTACATCTTGGTGCGGATTTTTGATTGAGACAATACTTATTTGATGTAGTATACGGTCGTTGTACTTTATACACACGTCCTTCTTCTTCTCTTTCTCGACTATTGTCGTCTTGACTCTGATAGTAGTCGCGCGCAATATATAACATCATGTCTTCATCTTTCCTTGGGGTGTGAGAATTGGTGAGGATGTGAGATATGCCTTAAGTTTCTTGAAAGCTTCGTCGACCTCCTTTGTCCATTCAAACTTATGCATCTTCTTTAGTAGTTTAAAGAAGGGTAACCCCTTTTCTCGAGTCTTGATATGAAGCGATTGAGGCCGCCATGCATCCTGTTAGTTTTGAACATCTTTGATACTCCTAGGTTGCCTCATTTTCATTATAGCTCGAATTTGCTTGGTCTTGGCTTCAATCCATGTTGGTGACCAAAAATCCAAGAGTAGTTGCCCTGAAGAACTCGAATACACATTTATTTGGGTTCAATTTCCATCTCCATCTCTTCAAGTTTTCAAATGTTTGCTTTAAATCTTCAATCATGGTATGCGGGTTCTTTGTTTTCACCACTACATCATCCACGTATGCCTCCACATTTTCACCGATTTGATCTCAAAGGCAAGTTTGTATAGCTCTTTGGTATGTGGCACCGGCGTTCTTTAGTCCAAACGACATGGTCTTATAACGATAAGCACCGAGCGGGGTAATAAAAGAAGTCTTGCTCTGGTCTTGTTCTTTTAATGCAATCTGGTGATACCACGAATAGCAATCGAGAAAGGATAATAGTGCGAGACCCATTTGTTGAGTCGACTATCTGGTCAATGCGTGGTAGCCGAATGGATCTTTTGGGCAATGTTTGTTGAGATCCGTGTAGTCGGCCTTTTATCGCCACTCGTCTGTGTTCTTCTTTTACTGAGGACCGGGTTTGCTAGCGGTCCGGATGAAGGATTTCTCGATGAATCCAGGCTGCCATCGGTTTTGTGATTTCTTTTTAATCTTTGCCTTTTTTGTCGGGTGAGAATCGTCGTGGCATTTGCTTTTCTGAGCTTGGAGTTTTCATTAACATCAATTTTGTGCTCGGCCAACTCTCTTGGGACACTGGCATGTCGGTGGCTTCGGCGAAGATATCTTTGTTGTCCCGAAGAAAGTTGGTGGCCTTGATTCTATTTTGCCGAGAGGTGAGCAGCGATGGTTCTTTGTCTTGGAGGTATCGCCCGATTACCAAATCGATTTGCTTAGCGTCGGCTTCTTTTGGTGGTGTGATGATCTTTGGGCTTTTTAGCGGTATTTCTAATTCTTCTTGGCTTATCTCTGCTGACAATTGTGGCTATTTGTTTTCTCCCATTGTCGGCTGTGCTTTTTGCATAATTTGGATTACTGAGCGTCCTTGATCAAAAGCACGCTTCAAATCGCTTGAAGAAAGGATACCGTTGGGTCTGGCATCTTAAGCAATAAGTACGGGTAATGTGGTATTGCCATGAATTTTTGCGAGTCTTTGGGCGTCCGAGGATCGCATGATATAATGAATCGAAGTCTGCGACCTCAAATTTGATAAACTACATTCGATAGTTCGCGAGGAGTTCAAAAGTGACGGGTAAAGTAACTTGTCCAGAGTGGCATGGCTGCTTTCTAGGGTACTATTCCGTAAAAGGAGTGCTTGTTGGTGTAATCATCCCGGTGAGTTGTAGTCCCATCTTCCTTAGTGTTTCTGAAAAGATGATGTTGAGTCGGCTCCCCATCGATTAGTACTTTGGTGGCAGTCATACGGCAATAGTTGGGTCTAAAACCGGTGGGTAATGGCTGCGTTCCCTCGCTAGTCCATTGGTCTTCTCTTGAAAATTGGATTGGATATTGTGACCAATTGAGATATCTTGGTGTGGCGGTTCTGCTTTGTCATGATGGTTCGTAGTGCTAGTTTTTCTTGGCGTTTGCTTGTGCAATCTGGGGCTCTGAGAAGATTCTTGCTACCGTTCCACAGGTTTTGAAATCCTTTGTCCTCGTGGTTGTCTTCATCTTTCTTGTGATTGTCCTCTTTGGTGTTCTCCTTACTATCTTTTCTCGTGTATCGATCATTGAAAGTGTAGCGATTTCCGATGGTGTGTCTCCCGTTAGGGTGTAATGGGCAGCGTATGTTTTCAATGTCTTCATATCTTACGGGTTTGGAAAACTTCTTTGATTTGTCGGCCATTGCCACGGTATTATCGGTCTCGCTTTCTTTCTTGATGTACGCTATTTCGATGATTTTGCCTATCCGGGTTGTCTTGGTTGCTTCTATCAGGGAACCTTTCTCGTGTTTTTTCTTCTGCGGTAATCATTTTTTCTCTTGTTAAATGCGAATTCTTCATTGTTTCTCGGATTTTCTTTTGAAGTCTTGAAATTGCCACCTAGCCATGATTAGTGAGAGAAAGCTTCAATTACTTCTCGTTCGGTGATGTCATGCACTTGAGCCCATGATTCACCGAATCGCCGATAGTAATTTATGAGACTTTCGCCCCCCCTTTTGCTTGAGTCCTTTTAGTTCGGCATGAGTGATCGGGTGTGTGATGATACCTGCGAAATTTTTGCAGAAAGCTCTTTGCAAGTCTTCCCAAGTTCTGATCGATCCTGGGTTCAATTTATCAAACCATTGGAGGGCATCGTTTCCGGTGCCATGGGAAAGAACAAGGTTTTGATATCATCGTCTCCTCGGCTAGTTCAATTGATTGTGAATATATTACGAGCCATTGTCTTGGTTCGGTTTTGCCATCATACTTGGAGTGATTAGGCGGTTTGAATTTGTGAGGTAATCAGGCGATGCCAACTTTGTTTGCAAAAGCAGGGAATACATCATGCGTTCGGCTTCCTTGAATTCGGATTCGGCTCCTTCTTACGGCCAAGTGTTGTTTTGATGGGAATAATTTCTGCGAGGCTGTGCTGGGTAGGCCCTCTACTCTGGTCTTCCTTGGTTGTTCAAATTGATGGCCCGACTATGTTCCCTCCTACTTTTCCCGTTATGGCTTCACTTTGGTCCAAGTCTTTCAAAAGCGGACTTCCTTTGATTTTGATCTTCTTGCCTACGGGTTGTTGATCTGGCGGTATTCTTGATCGGGTTCTCTCTTCATGCGTTCTTGGGATCGTTGGACGGAGCAAGTCTGGAGCTGTTCGTACTTCTCCCGTGATGTGAAGTTGCCTGAGTTCTTCTAATGCTTCTCGAATTTTATCGTAAGGCGTACTCCTTTGTGCGTCTCTCTTGACCTCTTGTTGTGATTTTCTTTTTGTCGTATTCACCAATTTCGACTCGTATCTGGTCCGAGCTTCTCTCTGTTTGTCGGCGCGGTCTTTGGCGCCCTTGTTTCAACTTGTTTTCCTTTCTCTAGCTTTGTCTCGACTCTCGGTTTCTCCATCGTATTACGAGCAAAGGGTGATATGTTGGATTGATTCATCGATGACGACGCCGGGTGCTTCTAGGGGGTTTAATGGTGACCGAGGGGCGTGAACCATCAGCACTTCCCGTGCGTGAGCTGTTCCGTTATTATCGTTAGTTTTCATCTTTGTCAGAGTTGCTAATGACTTGATTATGCGCCTCGGCGTCGTAGATTGAGTCCCCTCTTGGTAAGGTAGAATAGCTGTTGTTGTTGTGCCGACTAGTTGGGTTCCGCTATTCTCGAGGAGCGGATCTGGCGATGGATGATCTGATCTTTGCGATGTTATCGTTAGAACGAGACCCTCCCGAGCTCTGTCGGTGGTATCCCAAGTGTTGATTTGAAAGACCTTTCAAAGCTGTCCCTGATAGTATTTTTGTCGTGTTGTCGAGCCCAAATGGAAAGAACTCGGCCTTTTGAAAAAATTACGAGGATAATCCGAGTTGTTTTGGGTTGTGCTCTAGAATCTTGCCAAAAAAGAACTCGACTTCTGAAAAAGCACTCGAATAAGACTTCATCTCGGATCACGGGGCTTGAATTGAGTCGGATGCGTGTAGTTGTGGAATCTTATTGAATCGGGTATTATGAGTGCCGCGAATCTTACGATGAGTGATCCGTCGTAGTTGTCGAAATAGAGGATTCTTCATGATGATCCGGATCTTTGAGGAGATGACTTTGAAGCTTGCCGTAGTTATGCGCCTCGCGCAGATCCACGAGCGAAGATGAAAATCGATCCGTCGGGAAGATCATGTTATTGAGGTCCATCGAGGTCTCGGATGCAAAGTCGCCGAAAGCCCCTACGGCGCGCGCGCCGTCGATGTTTTACCACCGATAGCACCCCGCGAAGTGGGTACCGTGGCGGTATAGTTCGAGCCGGCGTATCTTTGAACTTCGATGGTGAACGCAAGAGTCAGTCGATTTATTCTGGTTCAGGCCCTCGATCGAAGATCGAGTAACAACCCTACGTCCAGTCGGCGTTTGCCTTTTGCGTTGGATTGATTATGAAGTGTTATGTCGTACCATTGTCCTAGTTCAGGAGCCCTGCCCTCCTTTATATAGTCAGGAGGCCAGAGTCTTAATCGGTTTACAATGAGATTTTCTAGTAGGATTACTTAATAGTTCTATTACTAAGATTATATGGGAAGAATCCTAGTTGAACTAGATCTTCTCTCTCTTGCGGGGTATCCTGTGGGTCCCGCATCGACAGTGCCACATGGGGTGTTTGGATGCTAATAAAAAACAAATTACAGCCGTCAGTACTCCGCGAGATGAATTTATTAAGCCTAATTAATCCGTCATTAGCATATATTTACTGTAGCACCATGTTGTCAAATCATGAACTAAATAGGCTTAAAAATTCGTCTCGCAAAACAGTCTCAATCTGTGCATTTAGTTTCGTAAATAGTCTATATTTAATACTCCATGCATGTGTCCAAACATCTAATGGGGCAGCGACTAAAGTTTAGGAGATGGAACCAAACACCCCCTTTATTACCATGTGTAATAACTAATGAATGGTATTCTACGTGCATGCATGCTAACACAATAGTAACTAACAAGTCGAGTTTTCCTTCAGGGAACAGGGGCGGACCCAGCACTAGGGTAGCCCAGGCCATGGCCTTAGTCGCGGCCTATGTTTCAGGGGAGCAGGTCTTTAGTTTTGGCCCATGAAGCAGCCCAACAATGAAGCCCGGGGAAGGAGTAGGGCAGCAGGCGCTCGGTGCTTGCTCGCTGAGTCGCTCGGTCTTCCATCGCTCATGACTCGCAACTGCTGCCGCCCGCCGACCCGCTCTTGCGGCCTCACCCGTCGCCCACGCTGTCCAGCCGGGCACCAGCATCTAGCAGCCGCCCCTCGCCCCCTCCGGCCCTCCACTCTGCGCTCCGGTCCGACTCCGCGGCGTCACCCCTCCGCTCTAGGCAGTCTGCGGCGGCGCGGTTCTTCCTCAGCCGGGCGCCGGCCGCCCACCCGCTGCCCGCTGCGGTGCTGCCGCCTGCCGGCTCCTTGCTTTCAGGTGAGCAACCGAGAAGAGCATCTGAGCAAGGTTTGGATCTAAAACTGATTTTGATTCCAAATTTTCAAGTTCCAAATTTCGACTCTTCGCTAATTTCTCGTTACAGTGCACAAGAAGAAGAGGACAATGACTTTAGTTTCAGTATTTCTCTCGAGTTCTGAGCAGCAGGGAGATGCCGAACAACAAGCTACTCCATCCTTAGCACCAGATCTTATTATTAACCTTTACTTGATCATTTTTTTATTAACCTTTTGCTTGCTCCTTTCTTATTAGGAGTTGTTATTGAGGACATGGAATTGGACAATGCGAATGCACCAAATCGTCACTAGAGAATAGGTATTTATTTTCAATGTTCCATGATATTTCTTAGCTATTGTATCGTACTATTAACTATATAGATGCAGAAATTATCTCGATTTGCAAACTTTGCTTGAGAATAATTATTTTCTGTACATACATATATATATATATATATATATATATATATATATATATATATATATATATATATATATATATATATATATATGGTCCTATAGACTGGACTGTAGCTTTCGATTTTTGGCCGCTAGGATTTGGCCCCGGGTCCGCCACTGTCAGGGAACATCTACAGTAATGTACATGCATGCATAGCACTTGTATATTTGATAAAGGGAGAAGACTGAGAAGGCAGCGGACGAACGCATTATGCAAAATTTAATTCAGAGAGAGGTGATATGATCAATCTCACTAAGTTCTTGCACTATCTGCTTCTAGTTGCAATAAGACATGCTGAGGCACGAGCGCAGCAGACGCGGATAGAGGGCGAGGAAGATGGATTGCTTTGTGCAGTAGGCAAGTGCAGGATGCAGGAATGTATGCTCAAAGAAGAGACTTTATTTATAGAAGTATCCCATGGAGGACGACTGAGATCACAAGAAACAACGTAACGGCGTCACCTATAGCAGGTGCATTTGTCCGATTTTTCTTCTTTGCTTTATATAGAATTGGTCGCTATATATGTTGTCGACAGGATGTGGGCAAGTGTTATTTTAGATGGCCCGATCGATCTGGAGCTTGTGTCGTCAGCATGTACCTGTTTACGGCGAAGCTGACCCACACGTACGGCTGCAGGTGGGGCGGCTAGCAGCAGCCGCGAGACGTATACCGGTTGATGCGGCGACTAGGGACGATGCAAGTGTGGGTGGCGGCTTGCATTACTACGTATGTACGTTCCAAAATAATATCTTTCCGTGTTTCATAATGATTAAACTTTTTTAAATAAGTTTCACTACATTTATATAAAAACGGTAATGCTACACGCTTTACGTCCGACATATCGGATGCTCCCGCAGGCCTACAACCTCGTTATTTGCGTTTTTACCCCACCACTCACTCTGCCCGCGAGTTTATTAAAAAGAATCACTCATCCTTATCCCTTCTGCTTCTCCTCTCTGTCAGCAGCGCCTTTGCAGCAGCCCCGTCCTAGACACGGACAAACACTCCCCTCGGCTGTTGTCACGCGCCCTATCCGCGCCCCCCGCTTGCGCCCAGTTAAGCGCGCCTCGCGCCTCTCCATCGCACAGCGCCCGCCGCTTCGCCCACCAGCGACATTGGTGTGGTGGTGCTCGCTCCACCCGTCGCGCGCGCTGCCCGATCGGCTGACCCAAGCTCGATGCTGGTGGCGGTGGTGCTTGTGCGCGTCGCTAGTGCAGGATGCTAGTGGTGCTCTGCTTCGCCACTCGCCGTCGGCTCCCACCCTGATGGCCGAAATTGATCGGCACAGCCGCTCCCCTTCTCCTATGTTGCAAATATATGTTTCAAGTGTTTCAAACGTTTCTGAGGTATGTTGCGGTTGTTTTGTATGGATGTTGTAAAAGTACATCGGGGATGTTGCAAGTGTTTCAGAGACATGTTGCAAGAGTTTGTTTAAAATGTTTTATATGTTTTAGATGTATGTTGCAAGCGTTTTGATCTGGATGTTGCATATATTTCACACATATGTTGCAATAATATGTCCCAAAATGTTTCATCTGTTCCAGTCTTCCGCAAACAAGTGTTCTCATGTTGCAAGTTGCAAGTGTTTTATTTGGATGTTGCATATGTTTTCACACATATATTGCAAGTGTATGTTTCGAGACGTTTTTATCTGCTTTTAGACGTATGTTGCATTAAGTATTTCATGTTGCACATGTTTCATGCTGTTCGGAGAGTCATGGAGCCTTGGGGGAGTGATGGTCGCACAACACGGCGCCAGAGAATGGGCGCTTGATGAGCGGTGGCGGTGGGCGTGTATGCCATTTGTGGGCGCGGGCTAACGAATGGGGGTTGAGTCTTGTGAATGGGGCGGATCGAATCGCGGGCGGTGGCGTATAGCGAAAGCGAGTCGTCTGGACACGATGACAACGAGATGCGCATGTGGGCAGGGCGAATTAGCAGGACCGGAGGTGAAAGGATCAAGATGCCCAAGAGGGGAGGTGAATTGGGCTAATTCTAAAATTCTTTGCAATAATTAAACCCAACAGTTAGCCCACTTCATCCCTTGTGCCTAAAAAGTGTTTCTATTGTTCTAACACACAAAAGTTTAGCAACCTATGTTCCAACCCTACTCTAGCATGGCAATTATATGAATGTAAAGACAAGAATTGAATTGCTCAAAGTAAATGCTTAAAGTAAAGAGAGAAGAAGGAACGCGACGATGTTTTGCTGAGGTATCGGAGAGTCGCCACTCCCCACTAGTCCTCATTGAAGCACCCACGCAAGGGTGTAGCTCCCCCTTGATCCGCACAAGGATCAAGTGCTCTCTACAGGTTGATTCTTCGACACTCCATCGCGGTGAATCACCCACAACCGCTCACAACTTGAGTTGGGTCATCCACAAGCTCCGCCGAATGATCACCAAGCTCTCAATCACCACCAAGCCGTCTAGATGATGGCGATCACCAAGAGTAACAAGCACGAACTCTCACTTGACCACGACAAGCCTAATGAGAACAGTGGATGCACACTTTGCTACTCTTGCTTTCACTAATGAGGTCTCACTCTTGGATTCTTAAATCTCAATCACCTCACTAGTACCTTGCACTTCCTGACACTCTCAAGGGTGTTTCTCAGCTGTTGGAATGAGCAAAAGTGATCCCTTGAATGAATAGAGGAAGTATTTATAACCCCTCATTCAAAACGAACCGTTATGTGCCTCTACGGGGTGACCGGACGCTCCGATCAAGGTGACCGGATGCTCCGGTCAGTTCACCCGCCTCTCTGCAGTTTAAGTTGTGGCCGGACACTGGCCAGCGTCCGGTCAGCACTGACCGGACGCGTCCGGTCACGAAAACTGCCCTCTAGAATCTTACTAATATTGATCGGACTCTGGCACCCAACGTCTGGTCACTTTGCTGCTTAGCGTCCGGTCAGTAGCCGAAACCTGACCAGCGTCCGGTCAGCAATGACCGGACGCGTCCGATCAAGATTCTCCCCTCTCTGAATCTTTACTGGAGTTGACCGTACTTTGGCACCCAGCGTCTGTTCACTTACCTCTCAGCGTCCGGTCGCATCCAGACGACTTCACATTATCAAATGAACTGACCGGACTCTGCGCCAGCGTCCGGTCACACCAGAACCAGCGTTCGATCAGTATTTGGCCCTCCATTCACTTCCAACTCACAATCATGTGTGAATGAAGTTTGCGCCAATTGATCTAAGGGCTATTTAGGAGCTGTCTAGTGCTAGATTAGACAAGTGTGCACCACACCTAACCCACTAGAGTCACCTAGATCAAGCTACCCGTCCATACCCCCCTTGGCCAAAGGAAAAACAAAGTCCTAAACTACTCTAATTGTCTCTTCAACACCAAACGACACTTAGAACTAGTCCATCCTTAACCTTGTTGTCCATCCTTTGAAAACCGAAACAATTTCCATCGTAGGGGCATGACCACCATGATTGCCCAATCAACTGTCATTATCGTGACCTAACTTAATTGCTTCTGCAAAACACATGTTAGTCACAGTAATCTCGTATTGTCACTAATCACCGAAACCCAACTAGGGGCATAGATGCTTTCAGGGGGCATGCAGTGCAGGCGCGCGCGGGAAACAACCGTTCGACGGAATCCTATCCTGTCGGACGTACGTGTTCCAGCACATCTCTAAAAATAGTAATATTTATATTTCTAAATAAGTTTATTATAGTATATTTAACAATTAATTTAATGATATTTGTTATACATCATAAATATTAATATTTTTATATATTTGATCTAAATTAAAAGTGCTTATGGGAAGGTAAGAATGGCACTGAGACCATGTTTGGATCCCTTAGCTAACAACTAGTTACTAAACTTTAGCCTTAAAGATCTAAAGGAGGGCTAATGAGTGGGCTAAGTTTAGTCAAAACCCCCCAATAATTATTAGTCAACTAGTTCATTAAACCCAGCTAACGTGGGCTAAAAGTTTCACCCTAACGTGAAAAGACATCGATACCCACTCTATTCACGCGCGGGCGTTTCCCCTCACTCGATTCCTCCTGCAGCCGCTGCATCGGTCCTCTTCCAGATGCGCGTGCCCTCACGCTGCCTCGGTTCCCCGCCGCCGCCTCCCGTTGCTCGTGCCTGCCGTACCGGTACATCCCCACAGCGCCGCCCTTCCTTGGAGTCGTGACATGCTTCCTCCTGATCGCGTGACCTGCAGTCGCGACGCGCTTCCTCCTGACGGCCACGCCAACCGGATGACCTGCCGATGCCCGTGTCCGCGCCGGAGTTCCTTCTACTCGTCGACCTCGTCGCCAAGTCGCCATCATCTGACCTGAAGGTCTGCAACAATTAATGTTGGCGTAGACATCCTCGCCATCCTCTGACCTCCTGAAGGTCTGCAACAATTTTCAATAATGTGTTAATGTTGGCGTCGACCTCCTCGTCATCCTCTCCTCTGACCCTTGCCTGAAGGTCTACGACAATTTTCAACAATGTTGGCGGTAACGGCGACAGCTGAAAATGAGATGCTGACGGTGGCAGCGAAAATGAAGGAGCGATCGAGGCCGATGGGGGCGTGGGCAGACACACCGGCGCTGGGACAAGACGGAGGCGGGCAGGCCGCCGCGCTAGGAGCCTAGGATTCATCACCATCTCTTCTTTAGGCAGAAACACGGGTTGGTTGCGGTGCCACACTGATTACTGCGAGCAAAGCCCGCATCGACCGCTACGGCTTGTGGGCTCACGACGCAGGTATAATGGGCTAGCGGCCTAGGCTAACCCAGCGGGCGTCGTGGCGCAGCCCACGCCACTTGCATGCCTACCCACACCCACAGCGTCTGTGTTTAAAAAAATCTAACAGGGGTTTAACCTAAAAAAAACTCTTAACAACGGTTTCTAAAAAAAACTCTAATACTCCTCTACGGGCGTCTGTCCCGCGTCCGTGCTCCCAGACGCTCCTAGCTGGGCCTGCTGACCGGGCCACTGGCCTGCTCCCACCTTTAGTTCGTTCGCACCGTTCTTTAATTAGTGATATGGCTCCTTCTCATCTACATGACAAACACGTGGAGGCGCTCCATTTTTCTGCCTAGCCACGCAACGCGCGCACTCGGGCCTGCTGCTCCTGGTCGTGGGCGCACGGTGCCGGCGTGGGCTGCTCTAGCTTGGCGAGCGCGTCGAGCTTGTGGCACGTTTGCCATGGCAACCACCAAGCGCTGCATCTTGCACGCCTTCCGGTCCATCTTGGGTGGTATAGCGTAGCTCGTGTGGGTCACCGACGCCAGAAGAGGAGCCTTGCTTGACGAGCACGATGAAGAGGACGTCGAAGCAGCGGAGCAACAGGTCGGCGCAGCGGGCGGACATGCGGGCGACGACGCAGGAGCAGGTGGAACTTGACAAAATCAGCTCGCAGCCCTACGCCGCTGAAAGCTCTAGTTTGGTTTTGGTGAATTGATGAAACCCTAAGTGCTAACCTAGTTTATCAAGTGATCATGAGATAGGTAGCACACTCCAAGTGGTGAAGCAAATAAAGATCATAGCATGATAAAGATGATGGCATGGTGATGATCAAGTGCTTCGACTTGGAAAGAAGAAAGAGAAAAACAAAAAGCTCAATGCAAAGGTATAATTTGTAGGAGCTATTTTGTTTTGGTGATCGAGACACTTAGAGAGTGTGATCACATTTAGGTTTGATAGCCGTACTATTAAGAGGGGTGAAACTCGTATCGGAATGCGGTTATCAAAGTGCCACTAGATGCTCTAACTCGTTGCATATGCATTTAGGATCTAGTGGAGTGCTAACACCCTTAAAAATGTTTGTGAAAATATGCTAACACATGTGCACAAGGTGATACACTTGGTGGTTGGCACATTTGATCAAGGGTGGTGAAGTTTAGGTGCAAGGGTAAGAAACTCCACCGGCGGAGTGTCCACCCGTAGAGTGCGGACAGTCCGACGGTGCCACCGGCGCCCTAGACAGAAAAGACGGAGGTCACTGTGAGTGATCGGACGCTGGCCTTGGTTGGACCGGAGCGTCCGGTCAGTGGCAGCAGAGGACGTGCGCTTCGGTCTCATGACCGGACGCTGGGTCGCTCTGCGACTGGACGCTGGCAAGGTGCGTCCGGTCAGTGCTGACGTACGCTGACGTGGGGCACACAGAGGAGACACTGTGTGACCGGACGATGGCTGTGTTCGGTCAAGCATGACCGGACGCTTCTGGTCGGGAAAAAACGCGTTTGGACCCTTACTGGAAACGACCGGACGCTAAGGTCCAGCGTCCGGTCACTTTCTAACTGACGCGTCCGGTTAGTAGACGACCGTTGAAATCTGACGAATAGTATTTGAAGCAGGGGACACGTGGCGTGAATCACGTGACCGGACGCTGAGGGCCAGCGTCCGGTCGATCGGACCGGAGCGTCCGGTCACCCCGCGTTGTACCCAGTGAAGGGGTACAACGGCTCTATTTCATGAGGGCTTCTATTTAAGCCCCATGACCGGCTCAAGATCACTCTCTTGGCTATTTTCATTGACATAGCAACCTTGTGAGCTTAGCCAAAGCCCTCCCACTCATCTCCATCATTGATTCATCATCATAGTGAGATTGGAAGTGATCCAAGTGCATTGCTTGAGTGATTGCATCTAGAGGCACTTCGTGTTCGTGTTTCGCTGCGGATTTCGTTTGTTACTCTTGGTGGTTGCCGCCACCTAGACGGCTTGGAGCAGCGAGGATCGTCGAGTGGAGGGTGGTGATTGTCGCCGGCTCCAATCGTGGTGATTGTGAGGGGTTCTTGACCTTTCTCCGGCGGAGAGTCAAAAGGTACTCTAGTGGATTGCTCGTGGCTTGTGTGATCCTCATCTTGTGTTGGTTGTGCGGCACCCTATTGAGGATTTGGCGTGTGATGCCAATTAGCGCGTGAACCTCCAAGTGAGTGTATCGCCACAACGAGGAGTAGCTTACCGGCAAGCAAGTGAACCTCGGTAAAAACATCATTGTGTTCATCATTGATTCCGAGGTGATTGGTCTTCATTGTTATCCACACTTGTGATTGATTGGTTCATACATCTACACGGTGGTATAATCTTCTTGCCTACTCTTTTCATTACGGCAAACTAGTTGTCAAGCTCTTTAGTGTAATTAGTTGTGAGAGCTTGTTAGTTTGGTTAGTGTGGCTCTTTAGTTAGTTTTTTAGAGCACACTAACTTAGTGTAGTGATATAGCTATTGTGTGGATATACTTCATCTAAACTAGAATTGTGGTAGGTGGCTTGCATTTTGGTAGGCTGGCGTAAAACTCGCTTCGCCTCATAATTGTCTAATCCTTTTGTTAAGTGTTGTTGTAGAAATTTTATTAGGCTATTCACCCCCCTCTAGCCATTAGGACCTTTCAGCCGCGTCGTGCACTAGCCGGCCAAGCCCCAGGCAAGGCCATGCCCCATCCCCACCATAGTTCCCCACCAGGTAGGACATGGCCGCCGGCGACGTCGTGTTTCAAGTGTTTCAGGCATTTCAGATTTATGTTTCAAGCGTTTCATCTGAATGTTGCAAAAGTTGATTTGGGATGTTGCAATGACAATATACGCATGTTGCAAGCATATGTTTTTTAGTGTTTCGGTTGTTTCAAAAGTATGTTTTAAGTGTTTTGTCATGATGTTGCAAAAGTATATCTAGATGTTGCGTAACATGCATGTTTCAAACACATGTTCCAAGTGTTTCATGTGTTTCATACGTATGTTGCAAGCGTTTTATTTAGATGTTACAAAACTAGATCTGGATGCTGCATATGTTGCTATGGCTATACATACATGTTTCAAGCCTATGTTTGAAGTGTTTTATCTGTTTTCAGTCGTATGTTGCAAGTGTTTCTACTGGATGTTTCAAAAGTAGATTTAGGGAGCACATGTAGCAATGGCCCCGGTGGATGGCGGACAGCGGCCTGCCATAGCCACCTACTCGTGTTGCTGGGGCGTCGCCCGTGGGTCACCGTGCGGGCGCTTGAGGCCGACAGACACCTCCCGGTGCGCATCCGCAGGCGGGGTGAGGCAGGCGCGAGGGCACACTCCTATCTGTTACGGTCTGGCGGGCTAACAATCCTCTTGTTACGCGAGCGCGGCAGGCACGGACGAGCACGCGTTTTACGCTAAGCATACGTTGGGCAACGATAATATTCTCGTGAGCGGCGGGCGCGGCGCGGGCGTCCGGACGTGCGCTTTTGTCCGGACATCCGGGCACTAGACCCTCAAAAAAAAACAATCTAACTAGGGTTTCTCAAAAAAAAATCTAACAGGGACAAGTACTGAGCACAGAGACTCCAACGATGTTCTTTGTTGTTTTTTAGTAGGATTCTCTGTTGCTTGGGGCAGTTTTTTCACCGTATCCTTTATGTATGTGTCTATCCTTGTATGCGTATCCGTACGTTTTTCTTACATCTTAATACATGCGCGTATTCTCTTTAAAAAAAATCAGTAGCAGCTCCAGGGGGCTAGAGGAAGGCATCGACGTGTGGGCGCGGCGTGTCGAGCGAGGAAGACGGCATCGGCCGCCTGGCGGCGGCCAAGACCTGATGCTGAACAGGCCGTGGAGATTGGTTCAGAGTTAATGACACTCGATAGGTCAACGACTTCAGAAACGATTTACTCGTGATTTTGTACAATAACTCGTCAATCAACTTAATTAACAATTCTTCCTAGTACAATAGTCTTCGAAGAGTGTTTAAGAACTAGGGTCAGACCAACGGTTTGAGAGATCTTGTGCTCTAAACTTCGGTCAATTCAACAGTTTCAGACTCTCATACAGAGTTTCAGAATTAAGCTGCAGAGTTCGCCGGTTCAGTCAGTTGGTCAGATCTTGCTGACTTTGTCCCCCATTTTAGTATCCAAAACAAATTCAAAAGTCGTCAGGATTACTTTTCTTGTCATCTATATAGATAGGACTATAAGATTTAGGATGCCACTTTGGCGAGTTTACATTAGAAATGCTCGAGAAAATGATCCATGAGGCATATCAGGTATGAGTTTAGGGCCTCTTCGTAACGCATGAATCTAGAAAAGTATGTGAAAAACGTAGAAAAAAATGCCATAACATCTTGAATCATATGGATTGAAAAAACATAGAAAAATGAAAGAAAGCTTAGATGTACTGTAGGAAAAGTACAAGAATTCGATGAGAAAGAGTCACACAAAGAAAACTTTCCATGAGGTTCAACCTCTTGGAAATGGACTATCAATGAGCAATACAGCACCAAATCAGCCTACAGAGCTCAATTCTTGGGACACTATCTACGATATAAAACAAACATCATCCCCGGAGGGCGCATACTGAAAATAAATACAAAATCCTCATCTGAAACAAAATCCTAATGGCCGACAACCTCGCACATCGGGGATGGCCACCGCGTTCTGTGCAATGGTCCGTTGGAGACCGATTTCCACCTTGCTTGTCCCTTTGCACAAGCGATCTGGAACCAAATCGCCACTTGGGAGCACTTTGATGGGTTTGATGGAACACAAATTCTAAACTACTCCACTGTAGCAGAATGGTGGGAGAACACCCTAAGACAGGTTCCTAGAGAACGCAAGCGAGCCTTTAATGATTTAACCATCTACACCCCGTGGAATATCTGAAAAGAGCGGAATCGTAGAATTTGGATAACTACTATATTCAACGATCCTCCAAGTAACCGAGTGATCCTAGACCTACATAAAAAGAAGCACAGCCTGCAGCCTGCTTAGAGTGTCTCCAACCGCCCGAACCCCAATACAGGACGCATTTATTGGTTTAGGTCATGCACAAGGAAAATGTCGCACACTCAAAACTTCACGTTTCCAACAACGGACGCAAAAGTCCAACGCAGAAGGCCGCCCAGCCAAGCGCCGCCCGCTCCTCGCCGTGCCGGCTGCTCCTTGCGGCGGCCGCTCCTCACTGCACCGGCGGCTCCCCGCCGTGGTCCCGCCTGGCCGCGCCCCTCCACGGGCCCACCTCGCCGTCGTCCGAGGAGGAGCTTGAGGAAGAAGGGAGTGGCTGCCGGCGTTGAGGAAAAAGAGGAGCAGGGTCCGGGGCGGCCGTCGCCGTGTGAGCTAGCTTCACAGCACGAGATCTGGATCCGGCCCCAACCTCACCGCGCGGCTTCGGACCTGGCGTCGCTGTGCTCGGCGAGATCTGGACCCGCCGCCACCATGCGGGCGAGCTCCGGCCCCAGCCTCACCGCGACGAGCTGGTCCACCAACCCCACGACGAGCTCGTCCTCCAGCCCCACGGCGCGGCCTCTGCCTCTACCGCCGCTAGCCAAGAAGAGGATGAACGCACCAGATCCTGACGACTTTGATGAAGGGGAAGACAATTAGCTCAAAACTGTTGCCGCATCTCCATCATGGATCTGTGCACGCAGCCGCCGGGGGAGAGGACGCCATGGCCACGTCTGCATACTTGATCCTCGCACGCAGCCGCCAAGAACAGTCGTTGCATCCAGGCATGCAAGCGCCGGCAAGCCCTGCGACTGCATCAGGAAGGAAGGGGGCGACGTTCCCAGCGGGTGAGAGCGGCGGAGGCGGGCGGCGCTAGCGCGGATCCAGGGCGAGGCGACGGAGCGAGCGAGGAAGAGGTGACGGAGGGAGCGAGGAAGAGCCAGAGATTTGCGTCGTGGAGAGAGGCGACGCTTATTTGCGTTCTGGTTCACCTGGTACGTAAAATGGGTGCTCTGTTTGCGTCTTCTGTTGGAGCATGTTTCTTTCACCTAAAACATTGTGGAGGACGTATTTTGCGTTTGCGTCGTGTTTTGCCAACTCTGTTGGAGATGGTCTTAGTAACTGTGTTTGGGGTTTTGTTTTGTTGAGTTCTTAGTGTGGAGTTTTTTGTGTGTGTGTGTGTGTTTGGTTGGTTTGTGAGCTCTCATGTGCGGAGACATGCAACCGGGGTTTTTTAGGCTTTTGCCCCTCTCTATGCATATAATTCTCTTCTTCTTAATTGTAAGGACAAGCTTTTGCCATTTATAAGTTTTATAGGTACCCAACCCTTTATTCCAAGTTTTTCTATAGGATTTGAATTCCTTCAATTTTTCGTCGGGTTACAAAGGAGGCCTAGAGAGTGTGTTTACGGTAGTAATAGTCTGCTTTTTTGTGATTTCTTACTGTTTTGGTACATTTTAAACAAAAGTAAGCAAAATATCGAACATGTTCATATATCAGTGTCTTGTAGTAGTAGTAATAGTAGTTACTAATACTAAAATCTAAGACCAATGTTTAATTCTTACCAGGAAACTAGCAAGCTTCCGTTTGCACCATCACTCATATCCGTCGAATACTCGTTCCATATCCATGTGGTTATAATTTCTGTCCTATATCATATTTTCCACGGGCACCGCTTGCCTGAATCTTTCTGCGTCCGAGTTCCTGAAGATATGATGTATCCCGTTCTCTTACATTCAGAACCCAATAGAAGACAAAAATTGGGTTTGCTGATAAATAGACTCGAAATACAAGTGTGTTCGACAGCTCGACACGTCTTTATTGCCGTTTGTCTCGTGCTATCCGTTTCAGCCCCTGCGTTGCTTGCAGACGCTGGGGTTTCAGGCTGCTGCCGCCAGATGGCCGAAAGCCGCCGGATTTCGCAGCAAACTGGGCGAGTCCCGGCGCACGGCGGCATGGCGCGTTCTTCATTCCAAGAAATCGCTGCGGACGCAGGAAACCGAGACGTGCAGGTCGGCAGGTGTCATCGATGAGAGTACGCATGGTGGTTGCGTGATGCAGCGGGGACGGCAGACGACGCAGACTTTTGTGCTGTGCTCCTGTGTTTTTTGTGAGGTTGCAGACGCTGGCACAATCAGCGACCGGGAATTGATAGACTCGCTGTAGCGGCGGTCAGAAGAAGCTTCATTGAAGACTCATGTTCGTCAGTTTGGTAGGGTTGTCTGCCCATGGGTGAAGTTGGGGAGAGATTTATGGGATCATATCTCTTTTATTATTATCCAATATGTATAGGACGTATAGCTTATTGTACAATGACTAGATCCGTCCCTAACAAAAATAATGTGCTAACTATCTTTCACATACTTAATTGGGTTGTCTCACCTTAGTTAAATCAAATCAAATAAATTTGAAGGTTCATAATAAATGTTGGGTACAATAAAAAAATTAAACAAGCGTGTCAAATTAATTGGAGATTAGCTCATCTTAAGTGGATAGTTATTCTACACACCTATTGCGAGGTTGAGAATTGTGGAAGAGTCACATGCCTACATGCGTCAAGTCGTGATGTTCATGAGCTCGGGTGCAACCGGTCATGCCATGATATGAGTGGTGCGGGGTCAAAGTTTTTGCAGCTCCCAGCTGTATCTAGTGTCGTTGGAGGAGGATATAATCTATCTCTAAGAGGGGTGGAAGTGAGGGATGATGGACCAACACTAGCCCCCGGGCCTCATACTCTTACTGTGGGTGTATGTTTGCCATCCGTAAAAGAGAGAAGGGTGGGAGTCAGGGACAACACACTAAGGGTGGCCCCGAGACTCTTGTCGTGGCCTCTTGGCTTAAATTTGCAATCCCTAAAAATGAGAAGGATGGAAGTTAAATGATGATGGATTGAGAGAAAAAGAGTGTGAATGAGGGACGGACAAACAGTGGAGTGATGAAAAAAAATATTGCACTTTAATATTGAAGTATTCTCGGGTTCATAAACCCGGGGTCCCTCATGGACCTACTTTCCAGCAAAAGCTCAGCCCAGCAGACAACATTGTGAACGACGCACAACTCCTGGGCCGGCCCAAATACCTAAACGACAGGCCAGAAGGGCGATCCAACCTCCGACCGGAAGGTCTGGCCAAGAGGAACGGTGCCCGCTTCGGACTCCGGCCCGCCTCTCCGACCGGAAGGCTTGGCCGAGAAGGAACAACGCTCGCTTCCGACTCCGGCCCACCTCTCCGACCGGAAGGTCTAGCCAACGCCGCTTCCAACTCCGACCTGCGTCTCCGACCGGAGATGCACCAAACCTATGCTTACATCTCTTCTCCGACTGGCGCAGTCGGAGCCGACTGGGACCAACCGACCGGGGACGCCCGCTCGGTGAAGACTCAGGGAACGGACGGAGCAAGTAAGGCAGGGCGCTCAAATCAACCGCAAAACCAAGGACCGTACCCTGTACACCTGCAGGACAGTACCGACAAGATATGTCAGAAGGGTGCCCTGATACCTTCCAGGCATGTCAGAACCCAAGCAATGTTGTGGGCGCCGACGTTTTGCCCTACAGTGTTATGGGCGCCATCAATTCCCATACCAGGCAAACACGCTAAAACCCCCCACATGCCTCTGGGCATTAACAGTGTTGTAGGCGCCGTCATTTTCCATACATGGTGAATACGGTAAAAACCTCCCACATGCGTCTAACATAAATAGTATTGTGGGCGCCTACCATCATCTTGTACCCGACGGCGTGGGCAACAAGACTTAGTAGCATACGTACTCTCTCTCTCTTGTAAGGCCGTCTCCTTCATCTATAAAAGGGGATGCGCTCTCTCCCAATGAGGAGGATCAGTGGACAACACCTCGGCGATCCATCGATGACTCTCCAAGAGAGGACTCGAATGATCCGAACCACCAATGATCGATTCACTCTCTGCTAGCTTTAGACACTCTAAAGCTACACAGAGCACACGCTCGAATACTTAGCGCACGTAGGAGCTCCCGTCACTCTTGGCCCTTCGGTCTAGAGTGCGACCGGACCTCTTGCACTCCCCATCATACTCCCTTCCGTTTATAACCCCACAGCAAACTTCGAGCACCTAGGCTCAGGAATAAAATCACCCACCGACTCAAACTGGACGTAGGGCACGTTGCCTGAACCAGTATAAACCCTATGTCATTGAGTGCTAGGCCACATCCGATCACAACATACGGCAAAACTACAAATATTTACATGTTGGTCACTTTTTGCACCGACAGTTGGCGCCATCCGTAGGGAAGACGACGTATGTTCACGCTTTTGGCCATCGTATGGCTCACCTTTCCGCCATCTTCGCCATGGCGGGCTCAAGCGATACGACTCGCTTCGGATCGCTAGAGTTTTTTGCGCTCCCACCTGTTAGGATGTGAGTTCCTCCCATCTTCGAGCCGTCCTAGGCCTTTCTCTTCGAAAGCCTAGACTTCGTCGCCGACCGGCTCGGCGTACTACACCTCCGCGAGGAGGCACTTGTTCCGGCGCCCGTCGGAAGGGCGCCCTCCGTCTGCTCCGGGACTCCCGGTGACTTCAACGACGAGGCACCTGCGCTTCGCTTAGAGCCCACGAGGGCTTAAAACCAACTGTGAGTAACATACATACTGTTATTTACTCACTATTTACTCTTTTTCATCGATTCTCCGGAGGGACCCCGTTGTCCCTGTCGCGACCGCCATGTGATCGGTTCCCCTACGGCCTCGTGTCCCCCGCAGACGCGTACGCCCGGGGGCTCCAAAGGATGCTGGCACCGCCCCCTCTCATATCCGAATTCATGGGGATGGCGAGCTATGCTCCTGCCTCTTTTCACAACCTCATGGATAACGATGTTGAGAGCGACGGCTCCAGCATCGGCGGCGTCGTGGCACCTAGACACCCTCTGTCTTGGGAGTGCGCTATGGCGGACGCTCTAGGACAGCCACCAGTGGTAGTGGAGTCTCTTCAGACCCACACCCCTCTGGACCCTCACGCTGAGGCCCTCGCGTGTGTGCAAGGCGCACGGCGAGGAGCTACGACAACGACGGCAGAGAACCGGCCCGCCACCTGGCTGCGCGCTTCGGCAAAGACGCTATGCCCCGCGTCGCGCGAACCGGTGAGCGGCGCCCGGGGTCACGCCCGCCAGGTCTAGCGCAACATCATGGACGAGGGGAACGATCCCCCGTAGTTTGCTCGGGTTGGCCAGAACATCACCGCCGCAGCGATGCTTCTACGCGGCCTTTCTGAGCCGGACAACCCCTAGGAACAGGTGATCCACCGGAACCTCCGGGCCTTGGTGGAAACCGCCGCCGTTCAACAGGCGGAGAGCTCCGCGTCGCGCCACCGACTTGCGGCCTCTCTCCCCACCGGGGAGTAGGGACGCCTGATTTAATCGCTCCATCCGCTCGCCGCTGCAGCCATCAAGCGCGGAGAGGAGGCGCGCGCACCACGGCCTGACCTAGCGCCCGCTCCACACCGACCGCCTGTGCGCGAATGCCTCGGGCCGAACCAAGACGCTCGCAGCATCATCAGCAACCGGCGTCGGGTCTAGCATGATGATGATGTCCATCGGGTGGCGGTGAGAGCAGACGATACGGGCTCTGGCCGAACCATCGAGGGGACTGGTGAGACGCACCCTAGGCGCGGTCACCGACCCAACGACCAGAGACCCACCGGATGGTTCGGGACCGTGGGCCTTTGGTCGGCGCATCCAGAGAGCGCCGTTCCCACAGCGCTGCCGACCGTCAACCAACATTGCCAAATATACTGGGGAGACAAATCCCGGTATATGGCTCAAAGACTTCCGGCTTGCCTGCCGAGCCGGAGGAGTGGATGATGATCACTTCATCATTCAATACCTCCCCATCTGCATGGGGGGACATGTTCGAGCATGGCTCGATTTCCTCCCGCACGACAGCATCCGCAACTGGGCGGACCTCAAGAGGGTCTTCATCGGGAACTTCGAGGGGACGTATGTCCGCCCTGAGAACTCCTGGGACCTCAAGAGCGCGCCGGCAGAGCCCAACGAGTCCCTACGGGATTACATCCGAGGTTCTTGAAGCGGTGCAACTCCCTTCCCGATATCATTGACGCGGACGTCATCAGCGCATTCCTCTCCTAGACAACCTACGAGTACCTGATCCACAAGCTTGGCTGCCTAAAGCCCCAGTACCACCCGTGACCTGCTCGACGTCTCCACGAATCACGCCTCCAACGAGGAGGCGGTCGGAGCAGTCTTCAATGGAGGTCGGGACAAGGGCAAGGACAAGCACGAGGACCAAGACGAGGGCCCCTCCACGCAGAGGGGCAAGAAGAACAAGAAGGATCGGTGCCAAACGGCCAACTCCGCGTTGGTCGCTGCAGCTAATCGCGTGGGCAAGCAGCCCCAGCAGGGCCTGCCTGACCACTTCGACAAGCTCATGGATAGCCCATGCACCAACCATGCTTACCCCCATCAAGCACCTCTACAAGGACTGTGAGCTCCTCAAGCGTTTCCTGCGACAGGCCGGTGGCCCAAAAGAAGGAAAGGGCAAAGAGGCAGCGGCCAAGAAAGGAGGCGCGGCGGGCAAGGACGGGGCCGGCTTCCCCGACCCTGAGGAATGCATCATGATCTTCAGGGGATATGATGCCGTCTACTCCTAGCGCTAGCACAAAGTGCGCTACCGAGAGGTATGCGTCGCCGAAACGGCCGTCCCCTCCTTCCTTCGCTGGTCAGAATCTCTGATCACTTTTGATCAGAGGGACCATTCATCCCACGTCGCTAGACCGGGACGCTACCCGCTCATCGTCGACCCCATTGTCCGCAAGAAGTGCCTCACCAAGGTGCTGATGGACGGAGGCAGCGGCCTCAACATCCTCTACGTCGACACCCTCGACGCCATGCGCGTCCCCCGACCGGAGCTCCACCCGGCGAGTTCTTCCTTCCACATCGTGATCCCGCTCGGGCAGATTGACCTGCCCGTCATGTTTGGCAACCGAGCCAACTTCCGCTCGGAGGCCCTAACCTTCGAGGTGGTGGACTTTCCTAGGTCTTACCACGCCATCTTGGGACGGCCATGCTACGCCAAGTTCATGGTGGTCCCCAACTACACCTACCTGAAGCTGAAGATGCCAGGACCAAACGGCATCATCACTGTGGGTAGCACCTTCTCACACGCCTTCATGTGCGACCGTGAGCATTTTGAGCTCGCCACTGTCGTCATCAACTCGTCCGAGCTCCCGTGGCTCGGGGAGTCATCAACCCTAGCAGTCCCGGACTGCAACAAACCAACCTCCTCGACGGCCTTCCGCCCACTCAAGGAAACTAAGGCGGTGGGGAACGACCCCACTGACCCAACCAAGACGGTGCGGATCAGGACCCAGCTCCCGGCCAAATAGGAATGCGAGCTCGTTGACTTCCTATGCGCCAATCGCGATGTCTTCGCATGGGAACCATCTGACTTGCCAAGCGCCTACCGACTGAAGTACGACAACGGCAACGTTCTCTCCAACACTTGGAACATCGAACAATTACGTCGTTTCTTCCCCTAAAAATTTGGTCTGACCGTTTTTGCATTCAACGTTCGCTCCTACAAAGCACCCTGGCCCGAACACTTTCAGCCCAGGTCACTCGGGGGCTCCACGAGAGTGTGATACAACCTCTCTATTTTACTATCTTATGGTAAAAACTTTTTTACCCGAACGAAAGGGTAGTCCGTTCCTTTAATTACCTTACGTAACTTTGCTTTTAACATTCCGACCGACCACACCCCACCACTACCTACGGTTATGAGCAGCTGAGCCTCGCAGGCCACGCCCAGGCTCTTAAGGTTGCACTATATGGGACAAACAGGCAGGTGCGAAAAAGAAAGAATAAAAAATAGAGCTATGCTAGGGTAAAAACAAGGAACGGACAGGATAAGCTTCCCCGAACGAAGTGATTCGTCACAAAAACAAAACTGATTGTATTCATTAATACACAAAAACATTTTACACTGGGGCTCCCCCATGAACTTATCCCTTACATATATTGACTATTTTTCCTACTCTAAATACTATTGTGGCCGCCCGGCGGCATCGGTCGACGGGGCGACCGGCGAGGGTAGGGGCTGCTGCTCTCCAGAACGGCGACACTAGGCTCGGTCGGAGGCGGGGTGACGTTCGCTTCCGACCCAGGCTCCGCTCCATCCACAGACTAGGCGCGAGCACGGTGGGCATCCATCACCCACTGTGCGGAGACTTGCTCGGCCACCAACTGTGAGTGTGGCAGCAAGCTCTCCTCGAGCGCATGGATGTCCTCCCCGCTCCAACCATCGGCATACCCGCTGCAGATAGCGGTGAAGTCTAGGCCTAGGTGGTGCGTCGCCACTGAAGTCAGCACCCCCGACGTCTCGTAGAACATCCCGTTGGTGATGAGGGCCCGAACCTCATCCGGGACCTCCGCCAATCGGATGGTGGGCGTGCTGGTGCTCGGCGATGACCCGAACACTTCCAAAATGATGACCTGGGCGACGTTGAGGATCTGGTCAAGCTCCCCCTCGAGAGCACATTGCTCCTCTAGGGACTTGTCCAGTGCCTCCACATTCCGACCAATCATCGCCTTGGCCGTCTCCAGGTCCCGCTCCAGCGACTCCACCTTTTCGCCCAGCTCTAGAAGAAGGATGACAAGCTCAGAAGCAAGCTAAAGGAAGAAACCAAGACATCAAGAATGGAACAGGTACATACCGAGGTGGGTGTTCTCGGGGATGGAAAGTCCCTCCTCCTACCAAGTCACCTGCTCACGCAGGCGAGCGTTCGCCTCCTCCGTCCTGAGCACCCGGCCCCGGAGCACGACCACTTCCTAGTCGACCTCCAATCGGGCCTTTCACTCTGACTCTAGGGCCTCCAAGGAACTCTAGAGCACCGCCTCGGTGTCCACTAGGGACTTTTGCAGCACCGCCTCAGTCTCCACCTGGCGGGCCTTTGCCGCGTCAAGCCCCCGCTCGGCGGAGGTCACCCGCTCCCCGCGAGCAGGGACTTACGGCGGGCGGACTCCAGCTCGCGCTAAAGCTCGATGACCCACCACGATGTCGTGGCTTCCCACTCCATCTAGGCGTGCTCCATACAGAGGAAACGGGACTTGCGGCTCGACATCTCCTCTAGACCCTGCAAAACGAGAAGCAAGCATGCTGAGGCAACCGACGAAAGACCAAGGAGTCAAGGACAAACGCAGAAAACTCACCTCTACGATGTGGGGCAGGTCGACCATGACCGCCTGTTGGACGGACTTGACCCGCTCTAGGGCCTCCTCTAGCTTCACCCTAGTTTGGACGAGATCGGACTCCATCGCAAGTCCTCTCCCACCAAGCGCGTCCCAGAGCTGATCCTCCTGCTCATCCCGAAGGATGAACCGAACCTTCCTTGGGTCCTCGGGGCAGGGCCACACCAGGTCGTTCGCCTCTAGCCCGCTGGAAGGCCCAGCCGACGATTGGACCACCACCAACTCCTGCGACGGCGCCGATGGCTCCACCCCGTCACCTGCTTTGCCATCAGAGAAGACCTCCACTACCTTGATTTCGTGGCCCACCGGCAGACGTTCCGCCTCTGGCCTTGCCCCATCCCCCTCTGACACCTCCGGTCTGACCGGGAGGGTGAGCCGTGTGGCAATCCGCCCGGCGAGGCAGGGAGCCTTGTCTCCCTCTCCTCTTCCACCACGACCAGTGGGGGAAGGGCCGCTAGGGTCACCTCTGACCTAGCATTTGTCGCCACCAAGATCGCCACCATCACTTCTGCCATTGCCGTACTTGCGACCGGCTTGGAAGGCACCACCCCCGGAGCGGAAGGACGCGCCGCCACCGGCCTGCTCTCCCCACCACTCATTGCGGCTCGATGCAGGCTGGGTGTCCACTCCACCCGCATGGGAGCCGAGGTGATGCTCAACCCCGTCAGCATCTGGCCCATGTCAAAAGGAACAGGTCAGTCGCACTCCAAAAACTCAACTATGAGATAAAAAAAGCAAAAAATACATACCGGGACGCAATGCAATGGGCCCACCGGATGGGGACCACCCGTGGGTTGCGACCCGTGCCTCCTCACTTCAACCGGGGGGAGTCGATCTGGCCGGCTCCCGATAGACCCCCATTGTGGGTCGCGCGCTGGCACCGGCCCCAACGACGCACGGGTGCAATCCCACTCCTCCGATCACCTGGCCTGCCCCACCATGCCCAGAGTAGGTGGGGACAAGGCCGGCAACGCCTCCGAAGAGCGCGGCGACAGCGTCCGCTTCACCTCCCGCTCGCCCACTCCTCCGAACGTACCAGGTTGGATAGCTTCAAAGCGTGAAGAGCTCTAGGCTTTCCTTCGAGGGTCTCTTTGGCCCTCAGTCGCAGCACCCGGTCGAGTCAGCTCCAGACTTCGTCCAACGCCAACTCATCCGACGATGCGTGGTCGGGGTCCGTCGGGCCAGTGTACATCCACATCGACCACGTCCTTTCCGCCAGCGGAGCGACCCTTTGGCGAAAGAAGGTGTGGAACACCCACACCCCGTCGAGGCCCTGCTTCACTAGCTTCTGGAGCTCCGCCCCGATGACCTCCAGCTTGTTCTGCCAGCTAGATGGGCCCCACGACTAGCTGTCCCGCCTCCCCGGCCTCCTTCCAGAGAACAGCAGGAATGGCGCCTCCATCGGGTTCTTGATGTAAAACCACTCTCCATGCCACCCCCGATTGGAGTCGCACGGGGTGTACGCGGGGTAGGCGCCCGACACACTCGGTTTCTTCTGCAAGGCGAAGCCCCTAACCGGTGCGGTCCTGGGCGGGTCCCCCTCCGACAAAGCTCACCCAGAGAAGAGCCACCGGAAGAAGTCCACATGAGGCTCCATCCCGAGGAAGGCCTCGCAGACGATGACGAAGCCGGCGATATGCCGCACCCCAGTCGGATTAAGGTGCTGTAGCTCCAAGCCCCACTCATTAGGAGCCCACGTAGGAACCAGTGCACGGGGTATCCTAGCCTATGCTCGTGGAAGGCGAGGAAGGAGATGACCTCGCCGGCCCAAGGACGTGGAAAATCCTCCCCCACGGGAGCCCTCTAGTGCGCCACCTCCTTCGGTGGCAGCACCCCCTTCTCAGCAAAGGCGGCCAACACCGACTCACTCACAATGGATGACCTCCAACTCGACATTGTGCTTTGGATTCGCGAATGGATCTATGAGTTTCTCCTCTCCCTCGCTCTCCCCTTTTTCTCCTAGGATCCGCCACGCACGAACGCTCTTGGCAAGAAAAAAGAAGGAGGAAAGGCGGCAGTTGGGGAATAGGTGAAGGGACAGGACAAAAGCCCTCTCCCTTCCCCCATTTAAAGAAGAGGCGCAACAGTTGAGGAAAGGTGAAGGATTGGGGCGAGAAACCCTCTCCCTTCTCCCATTCAATGCGGATGGGATACGATGGGATGTGCCCTGACCGATGGGACGCAACCTGCCCGACGAGACAGCGCCTAGTTAGACGGGACGTGCCCTGGGTATGGCCCAACACTACCACATGACGGGCATGAGAAATAAGGCACAATTGCACGTAGGCGGCCCTCCGCCTTCCTAGGCGGGACATGGAAAGGCCCAACTATGGGATCTCCGCCCAGGAGAGACCAACAGGTTTCCTGAGTCGATCGGACGGCTCAGGCGAATGCCGAGAGACATGTAAGGAGCAAAGGGACACCCCATGTGGAACATGCCAACTCCGTCACGAACGACGAACGCGGATCCCGATCGGACAAATCCGGTAGGAGCTCCTCAAACCCCGTCACTCGAGTCGTCGAGGTAACTCTACCAATCCCCCTTACTTTGTTTGATTTTCTAAATACATAAACATTCATTCATCCATTCTCATACATGCATTCACACATTCATCCATGCACGCATTCATTCATTCCATACATTCGAAGCATCGCATATGCAGTTAGATGCATCACAACGCTCCGTGTTGCGTCACGAAGCGGCATTTGCCTCATTCAACATGAGCAACGACTAATCGGGATTCGAAGGCTGGCCCACGAAGGGCTCGAGGCTGCCCCACGTCAAACAGAGCCAGGGAGAAAAAGCAGATGAGCCCCAGCGGCCCTCACCTAGTTTGTTCCGAAGCAGACAGGGTCATCTCAACCTTCTCGTTTGATCCTAATCTCGAGCCATGCCCACAGAATCTCCATCGAGGGGAGGCCAGCGGGCCACCCGGGTCGGTCTCTGGAATGACCCAGGCATCTACCGGGATGGGGGTTAAGGAGCAGTGGAATGCCACATGAGGGCTATGCCGACCCCATCACGAACGACGGACCAGGATTTCACTCAAACATGCCCGTTAGCGAGCTCACCGAGCGCGTCACTCGAGCCATCGAGGCAAGCGATGTTAGTTCAACCCCCCCAGTTGCGAAAACCGTGGACGGGGTAACGCACGAAACTCAACCGACCCCTACCAAGACCAATGGGGCTCGGGGGCTCAGGACGCCCAAACACCTCGGTTGCGCCCAGCGCCTAGATCCGCGACTCCGACTCACCCGATCCCTCGTTGCGCCCAGCGCCTAGATCCACGACTCCGACTCGCCTGATCCCTCGCTGCTCCCAGGGCCTGGATCCGCGACTCTGACTCGTCCGATCCCTCGCTACGCCCAACGCCTGGATCCACGACTCCGACTCGCCCGATCCCTCGCTACGCCGAGCGCCTGGATCCGTGACTCCGACTCGCTCGATCCCTCGCTGCGCATAGCGCCTAGATCTGTGACTCCGACTCACCCGATCCCTCATTGCGCCCAGTGCCTGGATCCATGACTCCAACTCGCCTGATCCCTCGTTGCGCCCAGCGCCTGGATCCATGACTCCGACTCGCCTGATCCCTCATTGCACCCAATGCCTGGATCCACGACTCTGACTCATCCAATCCCTTGGCTATCCCTTGGCGCGCTCGACGCCTTGGTTGGCGACTCTGACTCGCCCGATCCCTAGATCCGCGACTCTGACTCGCTCGAACCCTCGGCGCGCCCGATGCCTTGGTTGTCGACTCCGTCTCGCCCAGTCCCTCGGCCATGACTAAAACGCCTGGGACCACGCTCCCAGAAACGATGGGTCAAAAACTGGAAAGAGGAGGCTACGCCCACCAAGGTGCACACACTCACGCCCGCTGACAAAACCCCCAAGCGATTCTGCCCGAATCGCCCGAGGGCTCGGGGGCTATACCCGCGGGTGCGCTCGCGCCCACCCACTGTCGAAACAAAATTTCCCCCGCTGGCAACACGAAAACCCTCAAGACAATTCTACCCGAATCGCTCGGGGGCTCGGGAGCTACACCCACGACTGTCAATACAAAAATCCCCCCAGACGATTCTACCCGAATCGCCCGGGGGCTCGGGGGCTCTAGTCGGCTTCATAAACCCGGGGTCCCTCATGGACCTGCTTCCCAGCAAAAGCTCAGCCTAGCAGACGACATTGTGAACAATGCGCAACTCCTTGGCTGGCCCAAATACCTAAACGACAGGCCAGAAGGGTGATCCAACCTCCGACCGGAAGGCCTGGCAAAGAGGAACGGCGCCCGCTTCCGACTCTGGCCCACCTCTCTGACCGGAAGGCCTGGCCAAGAAGGAACAACGCTCGCTTCTGACTCCGGCCCGCCTCTCCGACCAGAAGGCCTGGCCAACGCCGCTTCCAACTCCAACCCGTGTCTTCGACCGGGGATGCACCGAACCTATGCTTACATCTCTTCTCCGACTGGCGCAGTCGGAGCCGACTGGGACCAACCGACTGGGGACGCCCGCTCGGTGAGGACCTAGGGAACGGACGGAGCAAGTAAGGCAGGGCGCTCAAGTCAACCGCAAAACCAAGGACCGTACCCTGTACACCTGTAGTACAGTACCGACAAGATATGTCAGAAGGGTGCCCTGCAACCTTCCAGGCACATCAGAACCCAAGTAGTGTTGTGGGCGCTGACGTTTTGCCCTACAGTGTTATGGGCGCCATCAATTCCCATACCAGGCAAACACGGTAAAACCCCCCACATGCCTCTTGGCATCAACAGTGTTGTAGGTGTCATCATTTGCCATACATGATGAATACGGTAAAAACCTCCCACATGCGTCTGACATAAACAATATTGTGGGCGTCTACCATTATCTTGTACCCGACGGCGTGGGCAACAAGACTTAGTAGCATACATACTCTCTCTCTCTCGCTTGTAATGCCGTCCCCTTCATCTATAAAAGGAGATGCGCTCTCTCCCAACGAGGAGGATCAGTGGACAACTCCCCGGCGATCCATTGACAACTCTCCAAAAGAGGACTTGAACGATCCAAACCAACAACGATCGATTCACTCTCTGCTAACTTTAGACACTCTAAAGCTACACAGAGCATACGCTCGAATACTTAGCGCACGTAGGAGCTCCCGTCACTCTCGGCCCTTCGGTCCAGAGTCCAACCGGACCTCTTGCACCCCCATCTTACTCCCTTCCATTTGAACCCCACAGCAAACTTCGAGCACCTGGGCTCAGGAATAAAGTCACCGACCGACTCAAACTGGATGGAGGGCACGTTGTCTGAACTAGTATAAACCCTATGTCATTGAGTGCTAGGCCACATCTGATCACAACGTACGGCAAAACTATAAATATTTATGTGTTGGTCACTTTCTGCACCGACAAGTATACATTATACATTTTAGGGGGAGGAGGGGATTGCCTCGATACCTCGACGTCACTAGGTGATTACTGGTCAAGGTTAGGAGTTGTGGTTCTTTGGGAGGTTACTGGGATTCGAGGAACCATTATCTTGTACCCGACGGCGTGGGCAATAAGACTTAGTAGCATATATACTCTCTCTCTCGCTTGTAAGGCCGTCCCCTTCATCTATAAAAGGGGATGCGCTCTCTCCCAACGAAGAGGATCAGTGGACAACTCCTCGGCGATCCATCGACAACTCTCCAAGAGAGGACTCGAACGATCCGAACCACCAACGATCGATTCACTCTCGCTAACTTTAGACACTCTAAAAGCTACACGGAACATACGCTCGAATACTTAGCGCGCGTAGCAGCTCCCGTCACTCTTGGCCCTTCGGTCCAGAGTCCAACCGGACCTCTTGCACCCCTATCTTACTCCCTTCCGTTTGTAACCCCACAGCAAACTTCGAGCACCTGGGCTCAGGAATAAAGTCACCGATCGACTCAAACTGGACGTAGGGCACGTTGCCTGAACTAGTATAAACCCTATGTCATTGAGTACTAGGTCACATCCGATCACAACGTACGGCAAACCTATAAATATTTACATGTTGGTCACTTTCTACACCGACAAGTATACATTATACATTTTAGGGGTTGCTTGATACCTCGGACGCCGCTAGGTGATTACTTGGTCAAGGTTAGGAGTTGTGGTTCTCTGGGAGGTTACTGGGATTCGAGGAAGCATTGGGTGAAGGCCACTAGTGGTGGCAGTGTGGTGATGCGACGATACATGTACGTCTATTTTGTTCCTTTAAAATGCTAAAAATGAGAAAAAACATGGGTTTCAGAACCAATTAATCCAATTGGTAGTCCAATGCTACATGCTACTGCCTCTGCCTCTGAGTAAATTAGTTTTTAGAGTTATCTTAAGTTAAACTTTTTAGTCAAATTTATAGAAAAATATAAGTATTTGTGACAAAACGAGCATATTTTGAAAATGTAGTTTATAGTGTATCTAATAATACTAACTTGGTGTCATAAATCTTGGCTTTTTTAATAAATTTGATCAGACTTCAAAAAGTTTGACTTAAGACAACTCAAGGAATAATTTATTAATTAGGGACTCAAGGGGTAAAATATATTGACTATGATATCATTATATATACCCAATCTTGATTGAAAATGATTAAAAAATTGATTGTGGAATGCATTATGTGGATACGCACGAATGCATCCAAATGTTGGTGTATCATAAAGTTAGTATAGTATTGTTGGCCCGAAACAGCCCCATTCATACATGCACGCTGCACACCTAGTCAAGATTCCATCCATTTAACCTTTGCACATGTTTGCAAATATATTTTTGTTGTGTTTATTTTTCTTATTCCTTCATGTGGATCTTCCACATCTTCTCTCCGAGGTAAGCAAATCAAAAGAAATATCAAGATAATGCATACACTAAACTCTTGTGGAGCACTACCAACCTTTGGGGTCCCTTTTGCAATCTTTTGCCCATATATAGAATAACGAAGATAAAGCAGGTACGCGTGTACTAATTTAGAGCAAAACCCTGAAATCAAGGGTTGCAATTTCAGCTCCAACCACTAGGCATTGTTGTGCGTAGAAGACATTGATGTGACCAAAGAAAGCGAAAAATTCCTGTTTGAAAGGCAAGGATTCGCATCAAACAGCAAATTCTTGGAAGAATTGGTAAAACAAAGCCTAAAATTTGAAGACCCTATAGGGTAGCCATGGCCATGGATCTCAATTCTTGCTTCGTAACATCCTCCATGCATGTATAAAGTTCAGAGGTTCCAATGTAAATATGGAAAGTTCATGCTGCAGTGATACGGGTGTGCTCTTTTGTGTGCTCCAAAGTTTGCGACAACTCACCCTTTTGCAACGTGTATTCTGGGAAAAACACCAAACATGGGGTAGTGCCGCCAGAACTACCAGAGTGGCTTGGTAGTTAGGCTAGAACTACCCATTCTTTCTGATGGTTTTAAATGTGAACAAGTTGTTGATTTGCAATAATTGAACCATATCAAATGTTAACAAGCGATTATTATATGGCATGAAACCAAGTGCATTAAGCTAATGGAGTGGGCATGATTACATCCATATATCCAGTTCTAGGATTTATAGTGAACAACATGTGAGGGGCTTAGACATCAAGATTTGTATGAATTATTGGATCCTTAAATAAACCTCAGCTTTCATTTGCAGATCCTGCGACATAATTTGTTTTGCATGTATATTTTTTAGAGTTGTTTGGTTTGTATGTTTTATTATATTGTCATCTCTGCAGTGTAAAGCCCCAATTTTTGATAGGTGTTCATCTACTTCATAAGATACATCCAACTTGCACTAATTTTCATCTCTAGGTTCATCAATTTGGACCGAATCTATGTCTTTACTTCTTTTCATGGCCTATGCTACTAATTTTTAACCTGGAAGATGAACTCGGAAAGGGTAGGCTCAATGCCAGTGCAGCAGGCAGATATGCCCCCAAACTGATCAGTACCTGTACAGCTTTGGTCCGACCAGAAAATGTAGCATTTCATAGGTATGCTTCGCAAGGAGATTAACAGAACCTCGAACAAGTGAAAGCCATTCTGCTACCATCTTAACTTATTGCAGTTTGTTTGCAAGAGAATGTTCTTATCAGAAATTGCCATGGTTAAATTGTTAACGTTACAGACTTACAGGTGAAGAAGATTTATACCATTGGGCGTTTATCAGATGCATTGGCTTGTGGCTAGCAATCTGGATTGATGGCTTGGGCCTATGGCTATCAGTATGCAAGCAAGGAGACAAGGAGTGACGTTATGAGACAATGAAAAAGCTCTTTGCTGTTGCTGAGCAGCAGTGATTGAACTGTTCCGATTTTGGAGAATGCGACTCCTCGAGCTACATATAGCTGGCTACATACTGAATTCTGGAGAACGTGCCCCCCACAGCTATATCTAGTATAGTAGTGATCAAGATACAACAACAACAACAAAGCCTTTAAGTCACAAACAAATTGGGGTAGTCTAGAGTTGAAACCCAGCAGAAGCAATCAAGGTTCAGGCACATGAATAGCTGTTTTCCAAGCACTCCTATCTAAGGCTAAGTCTTTGGGTATATTCCATCATTTCAAGTCTTCTTTTATTGCCTCTATCCAAGTCAACTTCGGTCTTACTCTGCCTCTCTTCACGTTACTATCCTGGCTTAGGATTCCACTACGCACCGGTGCCTCTGAAAGTCTCCGTTGCACATGTCCAAACCATCTCAACCGGTGTTGGACAAGCTTTTCTTCAATTGGTGTTACCCCTAATCTATCACGTATATCATCGTTCCGAACTTGATCCCTTCTCGTATGACCGCAAATCCAACGCAACATACGCATTTCCGCGACATTTAACTGTTGAACATGTCGTCTTTTTGTAGGCCAACATTCGCACCATACAACATAGCAGGTCTAATCGCCGTCCTATAAAACTTGCCTTTTAGCTTCGTGGTACCCTTTTGTCACATAGGACACCGGATGCTTGCCGCCACTTCATCCACCCCGCTTTGATTCTATGGCTAACATCTTCATCAATATCCCGTCTCTCAGTAGCATTGATCCTAAATATCGAAAAAGTATCCTTCATAGGCACTACTTGACCTTCCAAACTAATATCTTCCTCCTCCCGAGTAGTAGTGCCGAAGTCATATCTCATATACTCAGTTTTAGTTTTACTGAGTCTAAAACCTTTGGACTCCAAAGTCTCCCGCCATAACTATAGTTTCTGATTCACTCCTGTCCGGCTTTCATCAACTAGTACTACATCGTCCGCGAAAAGCATACACCAAGAGATGTTCCCTTGTATGTCCCTTGTGACCTCATCCGTCACTAAGACAAACAAATAATAGTGATCAAGATGCCAAACAATTTTGACAGCTACTTCTAGCTTTCAAAAATCAAAATGCACTGCTCTATGCAGTCAAAGGGCTTGTTCGCTGGTTGGGGCTGGTGCTGGTTTAGGCTGGCTCATGCTGTTTTTTTGTGAGAGGAAAATACTGTTGGCTGGCTGGTTTGGGCTGGCTGAAACCAACAAGCGAACAGGCTGAAAAAATGACTGAATTTGAGAACTGAAGCTGCGTCCTTGCAACCTTCCAGTGAAGAATGTTTAACTAGTTCAACTTTCAACTTTCCAGTGAAGAATGTTCTTAACTGATAATTAATTCAACTTACCTTTTGACAGTACACCTAGAGTTATTCCCCAATCAGATCTATCCATGTAAAGTCGATCGAATTTTATTTAAAAGATGCACTAGCATTTTTTTTAACTGAAGGAACATGATGCTTAGGATCAGATCTTGGCTTCAGCCAGACCTGAGAAATGTCATACTGTCAGAGAACTAACGGAAGAATTAGCTGTCAAAGAACTGTGCCTCAGTACTTTAAGAAGGTACAGGATTATCCTAATTAACCCGGGACAAAGTCTGCTTCAAACTTAACCATGTGCTCCCTGCCTCCATCTTGTCCACTACCCGGCCCCTTGATGGGATCTGAATCCAAATCAACCCCATATTCCCTTGATGTTTACCACCACCCCATAATGCTCCAACATTATCAACCATGCGTGGTACCTAACATGTCTCATGGCTTGTCCATCATCACCCATGTGTCCACATTCTAACCTCGAGTTAAGTGCAAATGACGGTTGATTGGCATGACTTGTTCATTTGTTTAGTTTAATTTTAATATTGGTATTACTACTAAAGAGAGTTGTTTTTACATAGTTGACTTGAAATCCAGAATTTCACTGATACATGCTAGCAAGTCATAAGTGACTAGTTCTAACAAAACAGGCAAAATAATTGGAGCCTCTTCAGTTGAAATTCAAATTTTGCAACCGGAGAACCGTTCATCCCCAGTAAGATTCGGACTGAACATTTCATCTGAATTGAATAAAAAAAGGTGGTGGATAATTGATCTGAAAAAAATGGAAACACAATGTACGAACAGTAATGAAATAATTGTATCCACCCAGCAGTGGGCAAACATCCATTTTTCTTTTCAAGGATTGTGCATTGCCATTCGGGCTTTTAAAAGTGGTAAGTTTGATGTGGAAATGTTATTTTAGTTATCAAAATTAAAGGGTCTACCAGCCATGGTGATGATGCTAAGCTAAGATAGATCCATGGATTTTAACTATGAACCATAGGGTGGTTATCTTAGTATCTTATTCCTGATTGTCCCTTCCACTCAAACACATGAACATGTTCTCTCTCCAAAATTTTTATTTTATCACCGCTCATCCAATCTTTTTCAGTTACTTTCCAGCGATTTGCCACCTATTCACATGGGTAAGTTGCTGAAAGTTTTTTTATGCCTTTGCATTGTACTAACCTTCACCCCCTTCTCTTACCGCCATGTGCACCCTAAGATTCCTCTCTTATTCCCACTCTTACCCCTTTTGTTTAACCAGCAGGCCTCTCTCTGATGCCCATGATAAGTTCACACTTCAAAGGAAGCAATTAAGTTGCCAGTTCTAGTATCATGGTGATCTCCTTTTTGCAGAAACTTGATCACATTCTGGGGCTCACACAGATTTACCCGTTACTGAGCTGCAGAAGACTAATTTAGGATCACTCATTGATGCGCACAAACTGAGAAGTACATACAAATTACAATGCCTGAAAAGAGGATGTAATAGTATTTTTGCAATTAGTAGCAAGTCCTGAAAAGATTAAGGTCTCTGGGACTGTAAGTATTGCAGTTGCAGGCAATGATGAATGCAGGTAATGGTAAAGCAAATGTGAACATTAAGACTTCAAATGTTGAATTAGCATCGAAAGATGCAATTTTTTACAGCTGTAGTAGACTTGCAGCAAGGAGGATACCTGAAGAGCAGTAGTTACCTGTAAAGAAGTAGTACCCGTAAAGAAGCACTGTCACAGGCTCACAGCAGGGTAACCGTAAAGCAGCACTGTCACAGCAGGCCGTCGGAAAACGTTTTAGAAGCTTACATACGCCTAAAGCCAGCAGCAACAGCCACTGTCAACTCCTGTACCAACGGTACAAAGGTTCAGGGATTAAGAATAACTGACAGTGCATGCAAAATGCTCTTCCATGGAACATTGGATAAAAGTCCGACTACCGAGAGAATTAGCACTAATCTGTTTTCACAGAACACGAGGAAGAGATGTTTTCACCTCCAAAGACAGCTAGCCTGTTCGCTTGTTGGTTTCAGCCAGCCCAAACCAGCCAGCCAACAGTATTTTCCTCTCACAGAAAACCAGCACCAGCCAGCCTAAACCAGCACCAGCACCAGCACCAACCAGCGAACAGGCTCAGCAGCAGCAATTAACAATTCAGGCTGCAATGGCAGTAATAAGTACACCAACTGGGGATAAACATATGTAGATCATGACACCAACCACACCACCTTCCTCTCATCTTCCCCGTCACTAGCACAAGTGCACAACTGCATCCAGTATCCATTTTCCTGATTAAAAACTAAATCCAGTACAATTATTTTAAGTGTCCAGGCCAAGATCCAATCAAGCCTGCTCTTTAGTAGCAGCAGCACACTGTCACACACAATGCAACAATCAATCGAAAATCTGTTCTTTTGTTTGGATTTTTTTGTAGCAATTGCTCGGTGCTCATTTGGATCCAGATCTCCTGCGCTTTCCCTGTATAAACAATTCATGGGGTCTCCCCCTCTACAATCCCAATGCTTGCGAGAGGCGCCACCTAACAAAGCCAGCCATCCACCGCATTGCCGCCCCCCTCGCCTCTCCTCACGTCACCCGCCCGCCTCAGCCTCGCCACCGAGGCGCGCGTCGCCAATGCCGCCACGGTCCCGCGCCGCGGCACCGAGGCTCGCGTTTCTCGTGCCCCTCGCCTGCGCGTTGCTGCTGGTGTCACCGTGCCACTGCGTCAACGAGCAGGGCCAGGCGCTGCTGCGATGGAAAGACATGCTGCGGCCGGCGAGCGGTGCGCTGGCGTCGTGGCGCGCCGCGGACGCGAATCCGTGTCGGTGGACCGGCGTGTCGTGCAACGCGCGCGGCGACGTCGTCGGACTGAGCATCACATCGGTCGACCTGCAGGGTCCACTCCCAGCCAACCTGCAGCCGCTTGCGGCGTCGCTGAAGACGCTGGAGCTCTCTGGCACGAACCTCACCGGCGCGATACCGAAGGAGATGGGCGGGTACGGCGAGCTGACCACCCTTGACCTTAGCAAGAACCAGCTCACCGGCGCGATCCCCGCCGACCTGTGCCGTCTCGCCAAGCTTGAGTCGCTCGCGCTCAACTCCAACTCCCTGCGCGGAGCCATCCCGGACGACATCGGCAACCTCACCAGCCTGGCGTACCTGACGCTCTACGACAACGAGCTCAGTGGGCCGATCCCACCCAGCATCGGCAACCTGAAGAAGCTGCAGGTGCTCCGCGCCGGCGGGAACCAGGGGATGAAGGGTCCGCTGCCGCCGGAGATCGGCGGATGCAGTGACCTCACCATGCTCGGGCTCGTGGAGACTGGCGTCTCAGGGAGCCTCCCGGAGACGATCGGGCAGCTCAAGAAGATCCAGACCATTGCCATCTACACCACTCTGCTCTCCGGCCGTATCCCGGAGTCCATCGGCAACTGCACCGAGCTCACCAGCCTGTACCTGTACCAGAATTCTCTCTCTGGGCCGATACCGGCGCAGCTCGGCCAGCTCAAGAACCTCCAGACGCTGCTTCTGTGGCAGAACCAGCTCGTCGGCGCAATTCCCCCGGAACTGGGACAGTGCAAGGAGCTCACGCTCATTGACCTGTCGCTGAATTCGCTGACCGGGAGCATTCCGGCGAGTCTGGGCGGGCTACCGAATCTCCAGCAGCTGCAGCTGAGCACGAACCAGCTGACCGGCACCATTCCGCCGGAGCTCTCCAACTGCACGTCGCTGACGGACATCGAGGTCGACAACAACTTGCTGTCCGGGGAGATCAGCATCGACTTCCCGAGACTGCGCAACCTCACCCTGTTCTATGCGTGGAAGAACCGGCTCACGGGCGGCGTGCCGGCGACCCTCGCCGAGGCCCCGAGCCTGCAGGCGGTTGACCTGTCGTACAACAACCTCACCGGCCCCATCCCCAAGGCGCTGTTCGGGCTCCAGAACTTGACCAAGCTGCTGCTTCTGAACAACGAGCTGTCCGGGCTCATACCGCCGGAGATTGGTAATTGCACCAACCTGTACCGACTCCGGCTCAATGGCAACCGGCTGTCCGGCACGATTCCCGCCGAGATCGGCAACCTCAAGAACCTAAACTTCCTCGACATGAGTGAGAACCACCTCGTCGGCCCTGTGCCAGCGGCCATTTCGGGGTGCGCCAGCCTCGAGTTTCTCGACCTGCACTCCAATGCTCTGTCCGGCGCATTGCCGGACTCGTTGCCACGCAGTCTTCAGCTCATTGACGTCTCCGACAACCAGCTCGCCGGACCATTGAGCTCCAGCATCGGGTCCATGCCGGAGCTGACGAAGCTGTACGTGGGAAACAACCGGCTGACCGGCAGCATACCGCCGGAGCTCGGTTCGTGCGAGAAGCTCCAGCTGCTGGACCTCGGCGGCAACGCGTTCTCCGGTGGCATCCCATCGGAGCTCGGGATGCTACCGTCATTGGAGATTTCGCTCAACCTTAGCAGCAACAGGCTTTCAGGGGAGATACCGTCGCAGTTTGCCGGCCTTGACAAGCTCGGCAGCCTCGACCTGTCGCACAACGAGCTCTCCGGGAGCCTTGAGCCGCTCGCGGCGCTACAGAACCTCGTCACACTCAACATCTCCTACAATGCCTTCGCTGGCGAGCTCCCGAACACTCCGTTCTTCCAGAAGCTGCCCCTCAGCGACCTAGCCGGCAACCGCCATCTCGTCGTCGGCGACGGCTCTGACGAGTCCTCCAGGCGTGGTGCCATCTCGTCATTGAAGATAGCCATGTCCGTCCTCGCCGCAGTCAGCGCGCTGCTCCTGGTGGCCGCCACCTATATGCTCGCCCGCACGCACCGCCGCGGTGGTGGCCGCATCATCCACGGCGAGCGCTCGGGAGGTGACACTGTACCAGAAGCTCGACATCACCATGGACGACGTGCTCCGGGGGCTGACGTCCGCGAACATGATCGGCACCGGCAGCTCGGGGGCCGTGTACAAGGTGGACACCCCCAACGGGTACACCCTCGCCGTGAAGAAGATGTGGTCGTCGGACGAGGCGACGTCGGTGGCGTTCCGCAGCGAGATCGCGGCGCTGGGCTCCATCCGCCACCGCAACATCGTGCGGCTCCTCAGGTGGGCCGCGAACGGCGGCACCTGGCTTCTCTTCTACGGCTACCTCCCCAACGGCAGCCTGAGCGGCCTCCTGCACGGCGGCCACGCCGCCAAGGGCTCGCCCGCGGACGAGTGGGGCGCTCGCTACGAGATCGCGCTCGGCGTCGCCCACGCCGTGGCGTACCTGCACCACGACTGCGTGCCGGCCATCCTGCACGGCGACGTCAAGTCCATGAACGTGCTGCTCGGCCCGGCCTACGAGCCGTACCTCGCCGATTTCGGCCTCGCCCGCGTCCTGGACGCCGCGAGCTCCAAGCTCGACACCGGCAAGCAGCCCCGCATCGCCGGCTCGTACGGCTATATGGCACCAGGTCGAGATTTCGCAGCAGCTTTCGAGCATTCAGGATTCTACGAACATTTTCGTTCAATTTTTTCTGGCAATATTTATCTTTTTTTTGTAAATAAGCAGAGTACGCGTCGATGCAGCGGATCAGCGAGAAGAGCGACGTGTACAGCTTCGGCGTGGTGGTGCTGGAGATCCTGACGGGGCGGCACCCGCTGGACCCGACGCTGTCGGGTGGCGCGCACCTGGTGCAGTGGGTGCGCGAGCACGTGCAGGCGAAGCGCGAAGCGGCCGAGCTCCTGGACGCGCGGCTGCGGGCCAGGGCGGCCGAGGCGGACGTGCACGAGATGCGGCAGGTGCTGTCCGTGGGCGTGCTCTGCGTGTCGCGCCGCGCGGACGACCGGCCCGCGATGAAGGACGTGGTGGCGCTGCTCAAGGAGATCCGGCGCCCCGCGGCGGCGGACGACGTGAAGCAGCCGTCACCCACGGGCGCCGCCGCCACGCCCGCGCCGGTGTAGCCGGTGAGCGCGCACTCGAGGGGCCAATCGTCGAGCTGTTCCTTCGCCGTCTCGGAGTTCTCTGCCTGACGGGATGCAAATTTTTGCGAGTGTAGTGAACTTAGCATCTTAGCAAGCCGTGAACAGTGTTGATTAGCCAAGGATGTACTACTGGTAATGTTGTACTTAGGTGTAATCTAACCTTGTACATTAACCTCGAGAATGTCGATTTTAGTATCAGCTTTTTGGCCCAAACCTCTGCCAAATCTCAACCATTCATTGATATGAATATATGATCAAGCAGCAATGCACATCTGAGCACTCTCTCGAATAGAAATGTTATGCTCAAGACGTCCAATCGTCTGGACGTTCCGTTCATCGGCCGCGACACCAGCCCAACGGCCCTAACAGTTGTATCCTTTTGTGCACTCGCATTTAACCATAGCCCTTTGGACTCTATTCTTCAGAAGACTCTCCACCATAACGCCGCAACCGTGCTCCACCGCGACCGCGCTCCGACGCACCACCTCGATGTTCTCTATGATGTCCTTGGGGCTCGCCATCCGACATATCCACCGTGCCCCGAGCGCAGCCGCCCGCATTCCTTCATCTCCATCGCGCCTCCTACCCGTCCTTTTCCAACGCGCGGACCGCCTTCTCCACCGAAGCAGTGACAGCTCGCGTTAGATTCGCCACACCCTTCTACATCGGACCTATCGCGGCCTTCTCCACCGAAGCAGCGAGATCTACACCGGTGAACTCCACACGCCGACGACCCTCCATTCTCCCAGGTAGCAAGGAGATGTTACGCTGAAAGCGCATGTTACAAATATATGTTTCAAGTGTTTCAAATATTTCAAAGGTATATTGTAAGTGTTTTATATTATTGTTGCAAAAGTAGGTTAGGATGTTGCACATGTTACAATGGCTATACACGTATGTTGCAAGTGTTTTATCTAGATGTTGCAAAAGTAGATATGGATGTTGCATATACATGCATGTTACAAGCGTATGTTTAAGTGTTTAAGGTGTTTTGTATGTATTATGCAAGTGTATAATCTGGATGTTGTATATGTTTTGTAATGGCTACCCACATGTTTTTAAGTTTTTCTGGTGTTTCGCAAGTGTTTCTGACGTAGGTTGAAAGTGTTTTCATCTAGATGTTATAAAAGTAGATTTAATGTTGCACGTGTTGCGATGAAACCCACCTGCCACAGTCACCTGCGCGCCTCGGCTATTGGGGCGCCAACCGTGGGTCACCGTACGGGCACCTAAAGCCAGCATGCATTCTCAATATTCACAGACGGGGCAGGTGGTGTTCCCGCTTGCAGGTGTGGGCAACGGTCAAGAGAAGCAGAGTAGCGTGGTCTCCGCTTCTCATGCGCGCGGCACTGTCCGACTCTGGCGCTTTGGAACGGACGTCCGGACGCTAAGCCCGCTCTTTGAAATACTTGAAATGCACGTTCGGGCCTCCCGGCACAGAGATGGAAGCATGGAAACGTTTGTGAAGTGGTGCCTTGTAAGCATCCTGGCCGTTGAAACTTGAAACCGGTTTAAATATATTTTTTGATGTGACGTTTTCCTTTCCTTTTTTTGTTTCAAACAGAGCGGAGATTTGTGGTGCCCCCACTTACCCGTCACTCGGGCACTGTAGCGATCTCGAGCACTTGAAAGTTGAAATTCCTTCTCCCGCCTTTGACATCTCCTCGCCTCCTTGCCACCCCACGAGGAGCAACAAGGCTGTCCGCGTCGTTCTCAAGCCATCTATTGTTAGTCTATTATCAATAACCTCTGTCTTTACAGTTCTTTTTCGTGGCAGAGTATATCCAGTAGTCCATCAATATCTCTCTTATCCAGTGACTTCTTAATTTTCTTGTCACCAATATTTTCTATATCTTCCTTTAAATAAGAGTACTCTTTGTTTAAATAAAGGAAGAGTTACACCTTCCCCAATAGTCTTTGTCCCAACTAATTATTTTTCAGCTATCTTTTCCTTTATTTACACACCTGTGGACCCATCTTTCACATGGATATTGAGAAAATATATTGGAGTATTGTTATAGCAACTCCCTCAATATTTACAAAATTGTTGCTCTCTGCCATGGCCGATGGCTGAGGCAGAGGAAGAGGAAAAATCTATGAGAAAATAGAGAAAGAGATAGGCAGTCATGAGAAAGAGATAATGATTTTTTCTCCATGACAGGAGGGTGGTGCATTATTTATTAATGAGCCTTGCTCGCTCTCTAGGGGTGTCGCATGCTATCGTGTTGCTGGTAGAGTAACAGGGAGATATTAGTCTGCGACAGCTATCACACCCAGACTAAGTAGCCTCCACAATGGATTTTTTTCTAGCACAGTAGACTCTGTTAAACTCCAATCCAGGGCCCTAATGTCATTAGAGTTGGAGAAGCACCAAACACGAATGCAAAGATGACGAGGAAGAAAATGTCCAGGCGAGAATTTGATTTTTTTTTTCGGTTTGTGCAGAGTTGACCCTCGCCTAGCAGAGCCTGATCTCGATCTGAAATCCAAATTTGACCCTGTTTGGATTTATATATGGCCAGGCGGCCCATGGGCCGGTGGCACGGCACGCGGCACGGCCTTTTGGCACGGCCCATGGGCCGCACGGCACGGCTGCCACCGTGTTGCGTGCCAAGACGGCACGGAGCCCGTGCGAGTGCATGGGCGCAGAGCTGGCCCATGACACGGCACGCGGGCGCGGCACGGCCAGAGGGCGGCGACGGCGGTGGCAAGCACGGCCGCCAGAATAACGGCCTCTTTTGGCCCAATGCCCACGCCCACACCCCGCCACCCGCGCCATATATAAGCGGCGCGGCCGTAGTCCCCCGCCCCCCCAAATCCCTAACCCTAATTCTTTTGCCCCCTCCGCCTCCGCAGCAGCCCGCAGCCGCCTCGCCTCGACCTCTCGAACTCGATCCGCTGTCGTTCGCCTTGAGCTCGCCGGCCCTGCTCCGGTGACCTCGACACCTCACCTCGCCGGCCACTTCTTCTCCTCCCTCCGCGCAACCGCAGGCCGCAGCTCTCCCTCCGCTCTCGCTCTCGAGTCTCGATTCGAAGTCGAGACGAACTCGATCCGATCCGATCCGCCGCCGCCGTTCGACTTGACCACGCAGGCCCTCCTTCTCCCTCTCGTACCTCTCTCGGTCCTCCTCCTCCGGTGTACCATGTGAGTCGTTGAGTCAGATATTCTTCCGCCGCCACTCGCTGTGACGGCCGTCGGTCTAACGGTGGGTGCTTGTCTCGTCGTTCTCGCTTGGATCTTTGGCTCCTTGGCTTCTTCTCCAAGACTGGCTCCGGTGGCGTGGGTCGATCAAAACCCTAACCCTAGCATGTTCATGTTCTTGTTGATTGTTCTTCATCTTCTTCTTCTCTGCATCTTCCCGAGTTCTTGTGTTGTGTTCTAATGCTCTTCTTCTTGTGCTCATGTGCTTGTGAGTTGGTGCTCGACGCTTTGTCCTCCTCCTCTGAGGCTCGATGGCAAAGCCGTCGGTTTGAAGCGCCCCCCCACCGAGCAGTCGAGGAACGGTGCTGAGCTGGGGGCTAGGGGTCGAACCAGCCCCAACCCCAACCTCCTATGGCCTCGGTGGCGATGCGAGTGCTCATGGATGAGTACAACCACCGTGCCGACCGGCGAGCACCCCGAGGCCGAGGAGGCCGTGGAGGAGTTGGAGATTGAGAACAGCACGGCGATGGTGGGGTGGACACCTCTCGGCTCTCGGGACACCAATGGTGCCTCATCTGGTAAGCTCACTGCTTTGCTTGTTGGGAGGACTTCGTCCCGATCTTTGACGAGTCGGGGAAGATTAGAACTCATGCCATCTCAGTAAACGGTGTGGTAAGAAATTTGTTGCTAGGGCCAATATTGGCTTTGGATCCTTGAATAGGCACATGGCAACATGTAGGAAGAAGCAGGACAATGATCGAGGGTTCAGATCTAGGCTTTCTATGAATGCTAATGGGTTGCATAAGCGGGTTTATGATGTTGCTCGTGCTCGTAATGAGTCTGTGCTTTGTTGATTGCTAGGCTGGATCTTCCATTAGGTGTTGGTGACACACAGGCCTGGGAAGATTACATTCAGAATGCTCATAATCCTGCTTTCCAGAAGATTTCTAGGCAGACCACTACTAGGGACATGCATAAGTTGTTTGTTCAAGAGCGTGCTTTCTTATGCATTCTTTTTGCTGCCTCACTGTTCATCTGCTTTCCATAACATCCGATATCTGGTCCGGTAATGCTAAGGAAGATTATGTCTCTGTTGTTGCTCATTATGTTGGTCTTTGATTGGGAGTTGCATAAAAAGGTTATAGGGTTTAGGCTGATTGAGGCAGCACATACTGGTGACAACATTGCTGAGAAAATTTGTAGTGTGGTTGAGGAGTTTGGTTTGATTGATAAGGTCTTTGCTGTGAGTCTTGATAATGCTTTCGCTAATTCTAAGGCTTTTGATATCTTGCAACCTATGTTGTTTGGCTACCCGGCTCTTACCCAACACCTACTAAGGAAGATCCTCACAAAGTCAAGTACTTGCTTGTGCATCGTCATTGCATGCATGCCATATCATTAACACGATTGTTAAGTCGGCTTGAAGAGGTTCATCCTTATCTTGAAGCTTTTAGGACTGCAATCAACTTTTGAATTCATCTAATCAAAGAATTGCATTGTTTAAGAACTATTGCATTGCTAGGGGTGTCGGACCTAGAAAGTTTGGATTGGATATGGATGTTAGGTGGAATTCCACCTATCTCGATGCTTAAACACTTTCGCCATATAGAGATGTGTTTTTCTGTGTGGATTGAGTCAAATTATAGTGAGCAACTGTTGACTCCCAAAGACTTTGGTATCTTCTTGATCGATTATGAAGTTCACGGAGATGTTTTTTATGATGCAACTGTTGCTTTGTCTCGGTGTTTACTATCCAACCTGCTCCACTTATGATGCATCATATCCTTGACTTTTCTTGAGCATTTGCATAAAGTTTGAACTTGATCCTGGATTTAGAAGTATTGCATCTCCTATGAAACTTAAGTTCCTTAAGTCTTTGGGGACATCCCATTGTTTGTATTCTTATGCATTCATTCTTGATCCAAGAGCTAAGATGAAAGGCTTCTTTAATGTGCTTGAGTTACTTGCTAAACAGACTGGTACCCCTTATGGTGTTTACTATGGTGATGTGAAAGAGTCCATGACTAGACTGTTTAGCAAGTATGAGCAGAGATATGGTGCAGCTCGGTCTCAAAGGCCTCCTATGCCTAGTGCTCCTTCAGGAAAAAGGAAGGAGGCATGGGGAAAGATCTATGGTGGTCCCTGGTGCTTCCTCCTCTAGCTGTTCCCCACTTCATCCTCTACATCCGTGTCAATGAGTCGATAGCTTACTTGGACAAAGTGATCACATCCTTGATTGGGGGAGTCCTTTGACATCCTGTTGTGGTGGCGTGACCACAAGTGACCTACCCCATCTTATCGATAATGGCTCGCGATATCATGTACATTCTGTATTCTCTGTGTCCTCCGAGTCTTGTTTCAAATTTGACAAAGAAGGATACTTGAAGACCGCGGCGGGCGCTTTGTTGCTCGAGCATGTGGAGATGCTCACCTGCATCAAGGATCGGGATCAAGCAGCAAGGAAGGAACAGCATGCACACGAGGACACGGCACCTTTGGAGGAGCTGTTCGACAACTTGTACTGGATGAAGGCGAAGGAAGCGGAAGCGGCGTGGCAGCCAGCAATGGCAAGTAATGATCTTCTTTGGTCTTTGGTCTTTGGATAGAAGAAGAGAACCTCTACAAAAGGAGAGGTAGAGTACTGCTGAAATTCTAAAACTTGTTCCATTAGCTTGTTCCATTAGCTTGTTTACATTACATCTTCAAGTCCATGACCATCAATCCATCATGATCCATTTTTTGCAAAGTTGATTGCACTTTTGGGAGTGGTCGCCAGTCGATTCACCATGATGAAGCTTGAAGCATGAAGTGATGAAGTAAGGACATTTTTGCTTCTTGTTGCCACAATGCCTTTGTTGGGCTTTTGTAATAGGATAGAAGAACATTTGTTTGCTTTGTCACGCCACCGCCACCGATGTTGGCTATTGTAATAGGATGAACTACTTAGACTTGTGCTTGAACTAAGACTTGACTACTTGAGCTAGTTGTACTCTTTTCCTTTCTAGGGTTTCTCACAAGGGTGAGTTTTACCTAGAAAGGTTTTTAATGAGACAACATTGCACAACAGCTCTTTTGACTTTTGATAATCATTTTCATTATATCTTCTGTTGTTCTGTTCTTTACTACTTTATAATTCTGTGACATGTGATTATTTGAAGTTTTGAACTTAGACTTTGGAATTTTCTCGTTGATTTTGAGTGTTTTTTCGTTGATGGGCCGTGGGCGGCACATGCACGGCCAAAATGGCCGTGGCACATGGGCGGCAGACAAGACGGAGAACGGCCCATGTGCCGTGGCCATGGGTCAAGGTCATGGCCCATGGCACTGGCCCAGCACGGCCGAGACGCAACAAGGGTGACGCATCGTACACGGCATGACGCAAGCAGTTGAGTCTGCTGTGCCAAGACGGCACCTGCAACCATGATGTGCGCGTGTCAGGTCGGCACGGCACGGTGGCCAACTATATTTGGATTTATTAGCAGTAAAAAATAGCTACCTAGCTGCTAATTTTTTGCTACCTAACTTTTAGCAGGAGGTTGTTTTGATCCATCTGTTAATAGGTGGTTCGATAGTGAGTTAAAGGTGCATAGCACCTATTAGCATCTCCTGCTAATAGAACTAACAGTTAGCAACCCTCTAGCTAATAATTAGTTGTTTTATTGGTAGATCTATTTGGATCCACTAATACTAATTTTAGCTACTAATTTTTAATACTAATGGAGTCAAACAGGCACTTAGTAATCTAAGAAATTGCCTTTTACAACTAGGGAAATCGTATCCACGTACGTGTTCTGTCTGTTTCCAGAGCTTCCAGCACCGAGCTGTACCTTCACTGATGCAGTGCAGTGATTTTTTTTTTTTTTTTGAGAAACGATGCAGTGCAGTGATGTTCTTCTATACTTGTACCCTATCCATGTCGGTGAACTCTTTCACAATTAAGGCACTCGTTGTCTGGACTCGAAGGTTCAAAGTATATAGATGTCGTGGGCCGTGGAAGGCCCAGCTGCCAATGATTGGGCGCTCGCACTCATCAAGCATTCGGGCTGGTGTGGGTTCCCTGTCCAGGTGCCATCCTTTTGGAATGATTCCCTCACCTGATGATTGATCGCGAGCTTCTTATCCGCTGCGGTTGGCACGTCCGTCTCGTGCCGACAAGACGGGGTCGTCTCGCCACCAATGATGCGTGACCAGTGTCCATGTCCTCGCTGGCGCGCTTCATGCTGTCTGCAGCCCGTTGTGGACTTGTGGCACCGTCGCCGGCTCGCCGCTCTCGGGTGGTTCGAGACTTTGGGTGCAGGCAGCGAGCCCCGATGGATTACAAGGGACCCCAATGGCTCAATCTCCGGCCGCTTCCACGTGAAATGGGCCGGAATGTGGGGTGTTCTACCAGGGAGACGGTACACACATATGCTAGTTGGAATTCCTGCAGGCAAAGTGCCTGCATTCAGTTTTGCCTATCCGTAAAGCACGAATGTATCGCACATAACAAAAGTGGGACAGGTCTACTGCGGAGTGTGACCTTGACTCTTGACAGTTTCACTTCAGGTTCGTGGCTCTGGAATCACGTATAGATAAAACGACACCGACTTGACTGCAGTCAGTTTGAGCCTCTTGGCCACAAAATGGCTCTACCGCAGTTGCACGGCCTCACCAAGTCCAAGAGCTGCCCCAAGTCCAAGGATGCCGATTCCAAGGATGACACCAAGGAACGGTGCCTGCAGTATAGCTGATCCCGATCGGCTGGGGGATGCAACCTAGAGCGGGAAAGTAAGCCACTGATTAGATCAGGATACTGTAAATTGCCTAAATGAAGGCTAAGATGTTAGTATCTTCTCTAGCTCATGATCTCATGGGGGTTAACCATCCATGCACATACCTGCTTCTGCTGGACGATACCAGTATACCACCATGGAACAGCTTCATGGACGAAGAATTCTGAGGACACAGGCACGCTAGGCATGTGAAATGGAACATAAGCCGGAGGCATTTCTGGAACGAGTAGAGCTGGATTAAAAAGACTGAAACCGATTTGATGATCGCTGAAATGGGTATTCCTGCTGTTCCCACTGTATGCCATCGGACCAAGCTTGCGCACCCTTTTCATATTCTTAATGTCTCCGATCTTGAACTTGAAAGTGCTGCACTTGCCTAGTAGAAAAGGCTGATCACACTGCAGCCCGTCCCCCCTTTTGTTGTTGTAGCCAGGATAATCCTGGATGCGGAAGTCAACTTGCTCAACCAGAAAGAGAGCGAACTCTGAGGCGAGCTCTTCGAGATTCCATTTTCTGTATGGGTTCTTCGTCTTGTGGCTGACATGAACTTCCCCATCAGGTCGGAGCAGGAGACTTGCACTGCGGAAGAAGTCTTTCACAAGTTTCCTGTGTGAGCTAGAGCCAGGGCAAAAGGTTAATAGTAGAATGAATTACATGGAACAAGATAAAAACAGATTGACTGCAAGAACGTAACAGCAGATAAATGCTTCGGAAGGCTGGGGCACCTTTTAAGTTAAAACATAGAGCTACTCAGTTAACAAATACAGAAAAGAAACTTGTTTTTTCTATGATGACAAACAACTTATAAGTGAAACAACCAGCAGGCTACTCCAGACCCTACTAGACAGAAACAAAGCTTTTTATTGTCAACAAAGGCTAGAGATCAGTACATTGATTCAAAATGGCTTTCACCTAGATCTAGTAGAGAAAGGAAACGAGATACTCATCTGCTTTCACTTGACAGAAAATTAAACAATTCGCTACACCAAAATGGAATCCATTTCTAAAGACCTGCTTGGTATTTTTTTTACAAGTAGCCTAAGAGACAATTCAAAACGACATAATGCAGAAATGAGCTCCAATAAGTATATTTGTATATTAGTTGTTTTGGGTAGTAATAGTATGGCCTATCTATCAATCAATAAGGTAAAAAGGCCTTTTCTCTTTATCTGCCTGATGTGCTATTGTCTCAGGGTACAATTGAATTCTACATACAGCAAACATAAACTAACAAAGTGTACATACTTGATCATATGTGGTTGGTCTTCTTTCCCTTTGAACCCAGAATGGGGGAGGTTGAAAATAATCCTGTCAAACCGCCTCATCTTGAGATCAGTGTGTAGCTTCATCGTTTTTGCATTGACTCCATGCAGTCACCGTCCCCATTTTTTTCAGTTTTGCCAAATTGGATTCTGCTCCGCTGTACTTCTTCTTCAGGGTGTCTGTACAAGATCATTTGAAAATAAGTGGAAATTAAATAAATAAAAATCGTCCCATCAGAGTAATCTATGAAATTTCTTCATTATTCATATCAGGCTATGCATAAGACCCAACAATATCAATAGTTAGCAATCAGGAAACATGGTATGACAATATCTCTGCAAAAAAGCCTAACACTCATGTACATCTCATGGGCTCATGGGTCATGGCAACAGCCAACGATGCAACATCTCTGATAATGAGTACCGAAATCGGCTGCTCGTTCACGAGTGATATAATTGGTGAGAAATTAGACGAATGAAAGCAAACCGTAGGAGTCGAGAGAAGTGGCGACGAGGTTGGCGCCCGAGCCGAAGCCGGTGGCGAGCGCCAAGGAGAAGGAGAAGTCGCCATCGCCGACGAGCAGGATGCTCTGGGTCGACGAGTACTGCCCCACCCACCTGACCTCCTCCTCATCGCTGCTCTCCTCCGTGAGGTCGATCATCACCGGGACGCCCTCCGCGCGTGGGCCATCAACACCTTGAGCTTCCTTCTCACCCTCGCCCTCCTCCTCTGTCTGCGCTGTCAAATCGATCTGGGACTCCCTCCGTGCGTAGGCCGTACTGTGATCTTTCTTCTGCTCCTCCTCCTCTGCCACCGCCGTCAAGTCGATCACCAGGACTCCCTCCGCGCGTGGGGCCATCGAGCCGACCACCAAGACACCCTCCGCCGGGTACCCCTGCTGACTCCCATTGGCGGCGGTCGCGGCGACGACCGCAGGCAGCGGTATTCCCTCCCCGTTCCCACCAGCGGCCGCTGTGCTCTTCGCCGGCGATCAGGTGAGGTGACAGCCTGACAGGTGGAGGTGGTCTCGCTCGCTTGATTACGTCTGCGTGCCTGCCCTGGGTTTTTTGAATTTTAAATTTCAAACGGTTGAGAGGTGCCAGTAGTCGTTGCTGCCTTATTGGGCCGGGCTTCTATCGAGCATTGGGCTTTTGGGGTCCTTCAGTCTGCCAAGAAAGGAAGCCATATTGATGAGCAGAAAGGCAGTGAAGCCATGCAACGGATACCTGGTTTTCCCGTATACTCCCTCCGTACTTAAAAAAAAAAGTCGTTTTGACAGCGACACGGTCTCCAAAGTATAACTTTGACTTTTTGTTCTTATAAAAATATTTATCGAAAAGTGATATATGTATATTTTTATGAAAGCATTTTTCAAGATAAATCTATTCATATGGTTTTCATATTTCCAAACTCAATAACTTAAAAGTTATAGATGATTTATATTCCTAATGTTTGACCCAAAAGTTGTCCAAAACGACTTCATTTTTAAGTATGGAGGGAGTAGGCCACAGCCGATCACCGAGACAACAACACACGAATTTCACGCAATAATCTTATAGAATCTTAGGTTTGAGGAATGTGTTAGTCATCTTCTTACTCCTTTTTTTGTTTGATTTATAAAATAAAATAGGTTGATTCATAGTCACCTCATTTCTCACAAAGCTAATAATTAGTACTAATATAAGAAATATAATTATTTCACCAAATTTGAAGAATCATGATGCGTTATTTCATCTAAAATGGTTTGATTCTCCAAACCAAACACTTTATTAGAGAACTAACTAGTATAATTGAAAGGACAACTTACAAAACAATAATTCATATTTTCTATAGTCAAACAATGACCAAAATACATACTATCTAAACAATAACAAGAAAAATAGGCATCTGAAATATATGAGAAGTGTTTTAAGTTAAGGGTGGGTGTAATATTATATACTACTAGAAATTCAGAGAAGAAATGTGTGTATCTTTTTTTAGATAATGGAATGACGTTCCAACCTCCACATCGTTTGACGATATACACAACTGAGAAATGTATGTATTCTTTGGCTCAACATTTGGTTTATCCGTGGGTCTTATTTAGAGAAGACTAGTTTCTGGCTTAGTCAGGGCGTCTCCAATAATATGAGCTAGCATTAGCTTTAAACTGATAAATATGAAGGAGATAGATTATAATAAACAGTTTTGAACATCGTGCTGTGTGAGAGAAATATATGGTAAATGTACGAAACTATCTCTTTAGTCCATGCTAATCTCTCGCTTTTTGTACTATTCAATGATTAAAATTGATTTGGGTACCTCTAAGTTAGATTATTGGAAAAGCCTCTACAGTAAAAGAAGAAGAAGACCAGAAGGACCTGGTGACTTTTGTATGCCATGCGCTGGAGTCAAATAAAATTATGTTGATTTATTCTTTACCATGTGTTTGAGGTTCGTACTTCGTAGCGTTAACTATTTTTTAAAATAAACTGTGAACACTGAACTGAAGAGAAGAAGACGTCGGATTTTTCCCCTTATCTACGGACTATGGATAGGGGTGCAATCTTGCAACTATGCAAGCGACGCTAAAGTCGTCGTCTGCTGAATGCCTGAATTTCCCAGCATTTGCACTTTTCCAGAGCCCAAACGCGGGCGGGCCATCGATGCCAAGTAGGCCTAGACCTCAGGCGGACGCGGAAAAGCCCCTTTCCGGCTACGCGTCGCGAATCTTTTTTTTTTTTTTTTTTTTTTGAAAAAGTTCGCGAATCGCCTCACTCCACACCAGCACACCACTTCGCCTCCGTCGGCGGCGGCGACGGACACGACGGCACGAGCGCTCATGGCAGTGGCGGTGGCCGCGCCGGTGGTGATCGGGCCAGATGCAGAGGTGGGAAGCGGCGGGGACGGGGGCGATGCGCAATTGGAGGTGCCGCCGGTCGAGGTCGTCAGGAAGGGGGCACCGCTGGTGGAGGGGATACCGGTGGCGGTCACCGCCGGAGGGCACGATACGGAGAAGGAAGTGAAGGGAGAGAAGGGGGTGAACCCGGTGAAGTGGCTGGGGCTTTACTCCTCTGCGCAGACCATTCTCATCGTCGGCGACGGAGACTTCTCCTTCTCGCTGGCGATCGCCACCGCATTCGGCTCCGGCGCCAACCTCGTCGCGACGTCCCTCGACACCTATGGTTTGTCTACTGCGATCGCTTCCGCTTCCTGTTGCGGCGGGTAAAGTAAAATTTGCCTTCGCTATTGCGTACGAGATACGACTGGCACTAGCTTTTTGTGGCTGATCCCATTTTTGGCTTTTTGCGCCTCTGGTATGAGAAATAAATGGAACCATGGATGGATGGATGCATTCGATAATATGATCTGCTAGATTTGATGATTGTGATAGGATCTAGTTTTGTTGGTTAAATGAGGATTCTAACATTTCCACTTCATTACTACGTTTTAAGCAAAAATTATTTGTGTCACGTATGAAAAAATGATAAGAGTGATCCAAGCAGCTGGTTACCAGTTGGATGAAAAATAAACTTAAATGAACCTGCGAGAACATTAATAGGGGAAAATTAAGGCACCACAATAAGCGACACAATAATTTTTTCCTGATTCAACTGCACATAATCACCACAGTTTGCCTTTAGGACAAATTTTCAGCATTCAATAGTTCTAGTATTGTATTTCCTTCATCCTAACTTTGTATTTGGGTCCATATGCATTGTTGATGCTGTCTTTACCTTTGCAAGCTCAAAAGCATACTGTGGTTTTTGTTTTCTTGTTCATCGCGCGGCTTATCTACATTTTCTGCATTTGTTGTGGGAAATCTTCATTTGCAGAGGTTCTGAAGCGTAAGTACAGCAAAGCAGAGTCAAATATTACGGAGCTGAAAAGATTGGGCACCACGGTTTTGCATGCTGTTGATGCGAAAAACATGATGTTTCACACTGACTTGAAGAACAGACGATTTGATAGTATTGTCTTTAATTTTCCTCATGGTGGCTTCAAAGGAAAAGAGGACGACTTGCATATGATCAAGTATGTGCACTATCTCATCATGTTATTTGGCAGCTAACATTAATTAAACTATGTATTAGGCTTAATAGTCATTCATGATCTTCATATGGATCAGTTCATTATTTATCTTACTGAGCTCCTGAAGTCCAGAGTTGATTGAATATTTCTAAGGCTACATTTGCATACAAAGGGTTATCTCTTCTGTTTTTTTTTGAATGTCTTATCTCTTCTGTATTGATAACCTACGCAGAAATGACATTGGTAGAATCTCAGTGAAAATTTGAAAATGTATCATTTTCATCCTAAACAGCGTACACCACTGCTAAACTTGTTTCTCAAAATGAACTATATCTCTTTGTAAGTACATTAAGAATAAGTAGCATCTATGTTACCTCAATAATAAGTTGAGAGCCCTTACATGTCTTCAATGGCCCATTGGCTAGAATATATTTTGTTTTTAGGTCCTATGATGATTCAGTCAACAAATTCAATAATACAACCTTGATGCAAGAACTAAGATCATTATTTTGTTGCCTTTGTGGATATAACTTTATTACTTATAGCAGTATTTGTAATATTTTGGTATAAGCTTTTTCCGGACATATATGAAATAAAGATGGTTCCACTTTGCATGTCAGTGGTCATAAAATAGTAGCTGATGTTTCTTAGTGCTGCTAAACAATACAGAAACCCAATCGGAATCTACAACACTGTTATTTTATTTATGGCCTTTGTTTTCATAGTTAAACTATTATTAACCATATGCTGCGACTTCCAGCTCGCACAAGGAGTTGGTGTTGGGTTTTTTCCGCAATGCACACCACCTTGTTCGGCCACTTGGTGAAGTCCATGTTACCCACAAGACCGGGGAACCGTACGACAGTTGGGATCTTAAGCACCTGGCCACTGATTCTTCTCTTACTATGGTTGACAAAGTTCCTTTTCGAAAGGAAGACTACCCAGGTTATAACCAAAAGAGAGGAGACAGTAAGAGGTCTGACGAACCTTTTGATCTTGGTGCATGTTGCACATTCAGGTTCCGAATCTGGAACTTGAAGGAGCTGAAGCAAATGAATAGGAAGAGGTCTGGTTTAATCCCAAACATTGGAGGCAGCAACGTTCATCCAGGCCATTGGGTAACTGACAGGGGCCCATTTCATCTAGTTGCACCTGTTGAAGCATGGCCTTGGCATCATTTTCCTCCGCCAGCTCACACAGGCCGCATGCTGATGCCTCCGCAGCCGTACATAGTTGATCAATGGCAACAACCAGGCTTTCCACTGAACTCTAATGGCATGGCGGCTGGACCTTATTTGCATAAACAGGAGAGTTGCCATCCAATGGTGAGCATGCCAGGCCCATGGTTGAATGATTTGCCCGCTCAAGGTGGCATTCCTCCACCTCTACCAATGGGCAGAATCCCATTTCCTGATCTCCTTGCACCTCGGGAGCAGCCTTGGTATCAGCAGAGAACTATTCCTGGTCAGCTAGGAGTCGATAACTACTTCTTTGCCCGGGAACACCAAGGGCCCGTTCGTTTACGTCGATTTCCGGTCGGAACGCTTTCCGGTGACAGCTAACCGGTATAAAATACAGCTGCCTTCCGGCCGGGATCGGTTCCGGCACCCCGTTCCGCTCGAAACGAACGGGCCCCAAATGAGTCTGCAGAGGGAGTATGAAATCCAGAGGCAAGTCATTCCCAGAGCAACCGGCTTGACCCGTAACGCCTTCTTGGAACATCCCCACAGGGACAGGGAGTCTGTTGAGAGGCTAGAGTGGCTGCACAGGATGATTGCATTGTATGGTAGGAAGTGAAGGATCTTTGGGAGGTGCCAATATGAAGGAGCTGGGCCTACCAGTTCCAGGCTTGTACAGGACTACACGTAAAGGTCATTTTGTGTGGCATACACTGACCACGGCAGTGCGATGAGTTGCTACCTTGCTGTTAATAATACACTGTACTCCTAGGCAGTTAAGGGCAACACCAACGCAGGCGTACAACAATATTAGCCTAAAAAAAATAGTCTTCCACGGAGACGCAAGCTATACGACTGTACATACCGTAGCTTTTGCACGGTGGAAATTCAGCAATCTCGAGCCACAATGCGTCTCCGGTTGTTGCTTCGCTCTTTTGGCAGACGGAGCTGTCGCCGCTTCTGCAGGCTGCTCTGACGGCCTGCGGAGCCACCGTTCCACGTGATATGGAGATTTGGAGCCGACGTGGACACCGAGGCAGTACGCCACTCTGGAGCATTGAAGAAGCCCTAAGCAAGCCTGTTTTAAAATGGAGCTGTCCGAAGAGAGTTCCTGATTAGTTGATCATTCTGTAATGAAGTATATATTGCTTACATTTTTGTTGAGTGCAACATTGGTCACATAAAGATCATGTATGGTAGAGAACTGAAGCTGCGTTATATGCTTAGCCAATTAGCTTATATACTCCATCCGTTCCAAATTCTGGTTCACTTTAGTTTTGTCCTAAATCAGACTTATCTAATTTTGACCAAATTTATAGATAAATAATTAGCTAATAGCTAACTATTTATAACATCAAATTAGGCCTTGTTTGATCCACTAGTGATAATAATTAGCTAGCTAATAGCTAAAAAGCTACTAACTATTAGCTAGCTAATTATTAGTAAGGGTTGTTTGGATCCAACCACTAATAGATGCAAGAATAGTTGGTTGGAGGTTTTATATGAACAATTAGCCTCCCTCACCAACAAATTGTTAGCATCTCCACTTGCTAATAGCTGATAGATCTATTTGCTAACTATTAGCACCAATAGATCCAAACATTGCCTTTAGTCTCATTAAACTCTACACAAAATATATTTTCATAGTGTATTTACTCGAACTTGTAGATGTTAATACATTTTTTCTAAAACTTGGTTAAAATGGACTACCTTGGGCCCCGCAACTGCTTGGTACATCGCCTCTTGTCGATGTTTTGTCAACCAACGAGTGCATTTATATGTGTGTTGCGCTGCTCTAGGAAGACGATGGTAGCATCCAAAGGCACGAGGAATTTATACTAATTTAGGCTAGAGCCCTACGTCCAGTCTCAGAGAAAGATCGAGTGCGTGTTCCTCGTATAAATGCTCTAAAGTTCTTACAATGGGGTGTGTAAGCTAAAGGAAAGAGGTATGAGGCGTGAGGAGAACGAAGGCCTTGATGGAGTTTCCCAAATCTATCGTCCACCCCTTGGAATGGAGGCCTGGCTCCCCTTATATAGAGTCCGAGGGCCAGATTACATGTGAGAGATGGGTTCTCCCGACCCGAGTGGTCATGAGCCCGAGGGAGGGAGAAACTACTAATCTTGGCTGGCAAGGAACTTGGCAGGACAAAGAGCTTGGCGGGCATGGCATCCTGTCTTGTCTTGGCGTCATCGTACGTCCAGGCGTGGCCATTGTCGTGGTCTTGCTCCCCATGTCGCGGCGTGATGCCGCAGTGCCAGCCGTGATGGCACTGTTAGTGTGGTGGTGGTTGGCCAACTGTTTTGTGCGTCATGGCCCATATCATCTTCTCTTGTCTTTCTGGTGGCATCGTGGCGACAGTGAGGGAGCAGGTAGCTGCCGTCGAGCTGTTGCTGCCTTTCCGAATTGTGGCGCCATGGACCATGACCCCGGCCTACGGGGTTAGGGCTCATGGTGGCCTGGCTAGCCTCACGAGGTCGAGGCTAGGATCATGCGCTCCATCTCATAGTGGGTGGGGACATACGCCCGTCTTGTCGGGCTGACTTTGGACGATGCAGTGCCGTACCGGACGTCACTACATCACGGTGTTGTCTTGTCTACGCAAGGCTGCACGGGGATGGCGTCTGCTCCGAGATCCCGCGTACCAAGGGATGACGGTCCCCTCAGTCCTGGCGGAGTGAGTGGAGCGTGCCTGTCCCTGTCAGAGCAGGTGTACTTGGCGTCCGACCTCTCCTCATCCCTTCCCGGGGGTCGAGACAGAAGGAAGGTCGGGCGAGGCTGTGAAGCGTGCATCGGAAGGAGAGGGGAGAGGTCGTGGTGGACCGTTCCTGCTAGTGTGTGGCCTAAGGCCCATGAGGCGTAGTTGGGCTTCGGCTATGTAGTTTATGTTGGCTGGGCCACCTGAGCAGTTATCCTATCGGTGTCTTGAGAAACCCTTGTATCATGACCCTGACAGTAGCCCCCGAGCATGTTTGCGATCTTGGAGAGATCATGGAGATGCTGATGTTCTCGTGCGGGCGCTGGAGGTTGCGGCTGTTCCGAGCTTGGAGCTCGACCCCTTGCGAGGTCGAGTGTTCAATGCGGTAGGTGGCCGTTTCCCATCGGGCTGCCTTAATGGCCAGGTACGTACCTGTTGGTCGAACCCTGCCATGTCAGGGTACCATGCGCGCGGGGAGTTCGAGATCCAGACTGAGTCGTGTGGTTTTATCGACATTGTACCGGTTCCATCTTTTGGAGGTCCTCATTTTTTCCAACCCCATGCTAGCTCTTGGCAATGGTTGTGGCCTCCCATCATTTTCCACATGGCTTGGGAGGCACGTGCTGCTCAGCCCGCCCTTTGGGTCTATAAATAGGGGCTTGTTTCCTGTTTGAATCACTCTTGACCTTGCCCCTAGTTTATTGCCAGACTCCAAAGAGACTAGGGTTGAAGAAAGTGCTCCTAAGTAGGTAGTGGAGTCCTTTGAGGATGCGGCCTACCAGGGGTCGGTTGCGCTTGCCGGAGGCCGGCGATGCTTTCATCCAGCAGCTGGTGCTAGAAGAAGATTTACGAGCACCGGAGGATTGAGGCGGTGCTCAGGCTGACTTCAGGGCCTCATGACTTCAGTGTTTCCCCAAACCCTTAGGTTTGGGGTCGCTAAATCATGAGTGCCAAAGGTAGCGATCAGCTTCTCCCAGAACCCATAGGTAGCTCAGGAGTGGGTCACGATCTTTCGGGAAGATCGTTTAGTGACCATCATGTTTCCTATAGCGTGATGGTGGTAGCCTATGAGCTAGTCGTTCCTGCTCCTCTCTCCCTATGTTTTGGCCCGGGGGCATGATGCTTCAAGGAGGCTTGCGAGGCGTTCGTCGTCCTCGCTTTCCTGCTCTTGTGGCATTTGCCTTCAGGCTTTCCTTGGAATCACCATCGAGGTGATGCTTGATTTTTGCGTCTTGCAAGCGGTTTTGACCGCTCCAGTAATTGATGATCATGAACAGAGAGAAGCACTTTTTGGAGTTTGTTGTGGTTCTTTGCGAGGTCGTGGCGAGCCCCCGAGTCGTTTGGTTGGGGTATGGCCTTTATCGTCTCGAGCCGACGTTCTGAGGTTGTGAAACCCGCAAGGTTGTCACGACCTCGTTGTGCCAACGTAGCCCTCGAGCCTAGCGGTCGGGTTTTGGCTTGTTGGTTCAAGGTCATGGTCTCGAGCAGGTCATCGACCCGCTGCCACCTAGGGTGGTAAGGTTGTTCCTTGACCTCATGTCTTTCCACTCGAGTGCCTCTTCCTTGATTACGCCTTGGCTCGCGCGGTCATGGTTCCACGACTACTGCCAAGTTGCAACTGTGTTCCCAGGTTTGCCTAGGTTATAATCATGTTTTACCAAATTTTGCATTGCTTCAGGAGGAAGACGTCATTGCGAATCCTTGACCGTCTGCCTAGTTGATATCTCCCAAAGGGGTCGTAGACCTCTGTCGGTTTGTGAGACTCTAAGCTAGCCGTAGGGGTCAATGACCTCGGGCATAGGGAGAAGCCTGGTCGAGGTTTGGCCTCGACCTCTAGCGAGGTTGTAGGGACCTAACTCTTTTTCCCAAACACCCTTGCAGACCCCAACACGTCGCGATGCCTTGTTATAGGCTATTTTGGTTTTCGCCCCACGTAGAGTGAGACTGTCCACCGTAACCTCACTGGTCCGATCGGTGCGCCTCACTCGTCGAGGTCAATGGGTAATTCAAGTGAGACCCGATATCCTTCAACAATCGACGTGAAGTTCGACTGTGCCTCGTCGAGAGATGTCCCATTAATCATCGATCGTCAATCTTGTCAGTTCCCGATCGCCTCCATAGTGGCCAGAGGGCAAGATGCCTCCCATCTGGAGGGGGTCAAACTGGGCGACTTCGAAGCCAATGACTCGAACACAGGGAGAGATGGTCAAGAGGCTCTGCACCATCGATAAGAGCTGCTGGGGCCCATCTCACCCTGCCCCTACCCCCATTTTGACCGTAACGGGTCATGACACTTAATTACAAGTTGTTTTAGTTTTCGCCCCACATGGGGTGAGACTATCCACCGTAACCTTGCCGGTCCGATCAGTGCGCCTTGTCGAGGTCAATGGGTAATTCGAGTGGGACCCAATATCCTTCAACAATTGACGTGAAGTTCGACTATGCCTCATGGAGAGATGTCCCATAAATCATCGACCGTCAATCGCGTCGGTCCCCGACCACCTCCGCAGCGGCCAGAGGGCAAGATGCCTCCTTGCGGAGGGGGTCAACCCGGGCGACTTCGAAGCCAATGACTCGAACACAGGGAGAGATGTTCGAGAGGCTACGCACCACCGATAAGAGCCGCTGGGGCCCATCTCACCCTGCCCCTACCCCTTTTGTGGCCTCGAGCCCATCTAAGGGCTGCCCTAGGAGAAGGTTTCCTATGTGCGATCATGCGTGTGATTTGAAAAAAATTGTAGGAAGCGAGAAGGTGCAGGTCTTACTTTCATTTCGCCTATCATTCATGCAGTTGTCGCCTTTCCTACTGTCCTGCCTCGGCTCTTCCTGACTATTTTTTTTTCTAAAACGGTTAGTATGAGCCAAAAAATTCATGTCCCCTAGAGTGGTCGTGGCTATGTCGTGTATGAGTAGCCCCCACAAGCGAGCTGTGCCATTCGTGTGGTTGGGACAGCACAGGTCACTCGAGATGGTGCGTGTGCATCCATGTGATGAGACTAGGGATAGAATCTACGTAGATATTCGATGTTCCAGGGGTTGGTGTAGATCTCTCCATTGTCGTTCATGAGCCGATAAGCTCCTGGGCATATGACTTCAGCGATGATGAAGGGTCTTTCCCAAGGTGGCGTCAGCTTGTGAGCGTCCTTGGTAGTTTGGACTCATCGTAGGACCAAGTCACCGACCTACAGTGCTCGCTTTCATACGTTTTTGCTGTGGTACCGCCGTAACACCTGTTGGTACTTCGTGGATCAGAGGAGCACCATTTCACGTCCTTCGTCCAGCTGATCAAGCGTGTCTTGGTGATCCTTCTCTGCCCTAGCCTTGTCATATGCTACGACTCGTGGTGCCCCGTAGTCGTGGTCGGTTGGTAGTACGGCTTTGGCGCCGTATACCATAAAGAATGGAGTGAAACCGGTGGATCGGTTGGGAGTTGTCCTTAGGCTCTAGAGAACGGCTGGGACTTTCCCCGCCGACTGTTCGGCGAACTTGTTAAGTGTAGGATCTCTGGTTGGCCTAGAGGGGGTGAATAGGCCTATCAAAACAAACACTCAAACTTTTATCAAATTCATCCTGCGGCACTGCCACTCTAGAGGGCGGCACTGCCAGACCAGAACAGCGGCATGGCCACACCTGCAGACAACTTTGAATCACAGTTCCAAATCCATGAATAAAAACTTAGATCGGAGAAATTTCCTAGCTTACTGCAGGTATGTCAATCACTTAGAGTGAACAAAAACTTAGAGTGAAGTATAGACTGTCTTAGATGTGAATCTGAGGATGCATGTGTATGTTTGAGCACTTGGTAGCACATATTAGCTTAAGCATTGTGTCCCCCTTTATAGTACGACTTTTCATATACTTAAATTCAAAATATAAAATAATTCAAACCACCTTTAAGTTTGAAGTCATCTACATTTGTAATTGGGGCTCCTCCGTTTTGTGTAGCATCCTCGAATATAAATTCCCTGCTTATCATCTTGATAAACATCATTAGTTCTCTAATTACATGGTTATTATCACCAAAACCCACAATTAGGGCTTGATTGCACTTTCATTAAGCCTATCGAAGATGCGTGGCTTGAGGGCCTAAAGTATCATGGAGTTCACATGCTCCACTTGGCCATTGGTTCGCAGATGGGCGACAGAGGCCTAGTCGACCCTGATGCCATAGTCATCGCAGAAACAGAGGAATTTTTTCCCTATGAATAGCGTGCCATTGTCGGCGATTATGGAGTTTGGCACTTCAAACTTGTACACGATGTCGAGGAAGAATTCCACTGCGTCCTTGGACCTCACTCTCCTTATCGGGCTTCAATCCATTTGGTGAACTTGTCGATTGTTACGAGGAGATGGGTGTAGCCCCCGGACGCCTTCCTGAAGGGTCCGAGCAAGTCAAGCCCCCAGGTCATGAAGGGCCATATTAGGGGAATAGTTTGTAGCTCCTACATAGGCAAGTGTGTTTGACGTGTGTAGATCTGACATCCTTCGCAGCTGCGCACGATCTGCTGAGCGTCTATGACCGCTATGAGCCAGTAGAAGCCTTGCCAGAAGGCTTTCCTGACTAGTGATCTCGGTGTCGCGTGGTGCTCGCAGATCCCGGCGTGGATTTCTCGTAGAAAATGTTGTCCCTAGTCTCATGGGATGCATCTCTAGAGGATTCCTGATGTGCTGTGCTTGTAAAGGGTGTCGCCTATGATCATGAAAGATTTGTAGCACCTGGCCAAGCACAGCGCCTCTGCTGCATCGTTGGGTAAGTTTCCCCATGCCAGGTATTCTATGAACGGTGCAGTCCAATCCGAGCTGGCGCTCGAATTCCCTTGGTCGACTGTCATCAGGTCGAGGAGACTCGTAACTTCAGGTTTGTGGTGAGGTCAGTCTGGCTAGGTGGGTTTCGTCCCATTATTCCTAGCCAAGCTATCCTCGCTTGTCGTGCCCATCATTTGGTCGTGAGGTTGGTCCATTCGCACCGATGGTTCGTGCGCGTCGTTGACGAACACCCTAGGGGTGTAGGTCCTCGACTGGATGCGAGTTTGGCCAAAGAGTAAGTGGCCAGGTTGTCTTGTCTAAGGATGTGATGGAGCTCGAGCCCGTCGAATTTTTCTTCGAGCCTTCGGACCTCATCGCAGTAAGCGACCATCTTGCTATCGCAACAAGAGGCCTCTTTCATGACCTGGCTTATGACTAGGTCTAAGTCTCCCCTAACGAAGAGACAACGTGCGCTGAGCTCGGAGGCGATCTTGAGGCCATGGATAAGGGCCTCATACTCGGCCATGTTGTTTGTGGCCTGGAAGTGCAGGCGGATTGTGTACTCCATGCGGTCTCCCGTGGGAGAGATGATGATGACCCTAGCCCCGGCACCTATGGCCATGAGTGAGCCGTTGAAGTATAGCGTCCAATACTCTTAGCAGGTTGGGGGTGGAGGCATCCGTACCTTGGTCCATTCAACGATGAAGTCTGTGAGGACTTGTGATTTGATCACCGTTCTCGAGACATATGTGATGTGGCAGCCCATGAGCTCGGTCGCCCATTTGGCCATGCGCCCGGAGGCGTCATGGTTCTAGACCATGTCCCCGAGCGGGGCTGACGCCATGACCACAACGGGATGCCCCCTTGAAGTAGTGTAGTAGCTTGCGCTTAGTGATGAGGATCACGTAAATGAGCTTTTGAATTTGCGGGTAGCGTACCTTAGTGTCAAAAAGGACCTCACTTATGAAGTACACCAGCCTCTGGATCTTACGGGGGTGCCCGATTTCCTCTTGTTCGATGACGAGCGCGGCTGACCACCTATGTGGTTGCAGCGATGTAGAGGAGAAGCGATTCCCCTTTCTCGGACGACACTAGGGTAGGAGCCGTTGCTAGGAAAGCTTTGAGCTTTTTGAAGGCCTCTTGTGCCTTGGTCGTCCAAGTGAACCAGTCGGTCTTCTTTAATAGCTTGTAGAGAGGCACGTCGCGCTCCCCTAACCGTGAGATGAAGCAGCTGAGGGAAGCTAGGCATCCCATGAGCTTCTGAATGCCTTTTAGGTTCGAGATCACCGTGATCTTCTCTGGGTTGGCTTCAATGCCTCGCTCGGAGATGATAAACCTAAGGAGTTTTCCTTTGGGTACCCCGAAAATGCACTTTTTGGGGTTGAGCTTTGTTCTAAATTCCCGGAGGCAGGCAAACGTGGCCTCTAGGTTGCTAACCAGTTGGCTGGCCTTCTTCGATTTCATGATGATGTCGTTGATGTAGACTTCTACGACTTCCCCGACAAGCTCACTGAGGCACCTGTTCATGCACCTCTAGTAGGTAGCCCTAGCATACTTGAGTCTGAATGGCATGGTAATGTAGCAATAAGCACCAAAGGGTGTGATGAAAGAGGTTGTGAGCTGGTCGGCCTCTTTCATCGTGATCTAGTGGTACCCTGAGAATGCGTCTAGGAAGCATAAGGTTTCACATCCCGTGGTCGAATCTACCACCTGGTCGATTCGTGGTAACGGGTATGGCACCTTTGTGATGCTTTGTTCAGATTGTTGTAATCTACGCACATCCACCATGTTCTGTTCTTCCAAACTAAGACTGGGTTGGCGATCCACTTAGGGCAGAATACTTCCTTGATGAATCCAGCCACCAAGAGTGGGGCAATTTCCTCCCCGATGGCCTTTCGCTTCTCATCATCGGAGCGGTGGAGGCGTTGCTTGACCGAATTGGCACCAGGCAGGATGTCCAGGCTATGCTCGGTGACTTCTCTTGGGATTCTCGGCATGTCGGAAGGCTTCCATGCAAAGATGTCCCAATTTCTAAGTAAGAAGTGGATGAACGCGAGCTCTTGCTCGCCGGAGAGTCTGCAGCTGATCTGGGCTGTCTTGCTGGCGTCCTTGGGGTCAATCTGCACCACCTTGGTGTCCTCCGTGGGTTTGAAGGTTCCGGATGACTGTTTTCTCACGCTTGATTCAGGCATGACCTTGACCACGGCGGCCTGAGCATCCTGGAGCTCAGCTCGCGGCTACCGTAATATTGCAGTTTTCTTCCTCGTAGGCATGCGCCTGGTGCAGATCGCCGTTCACGGCGATGACCCCATGGGACCTAGGAATTTTGAGTTTGAGATATGTGTAGTTTGGGATGGCCATGAACTTGACGTAACATGGTCGGCCTAGGATGGCGTGGTACACCCCCGGGAGGTCTGTCACCTCGAAGGTGATCATTTATGCTTAGAAGTTGGCTCCACTTCCAAACATCATGGTTAGATCGACCCTTCCTAGTGGAATGACTTGCATTCCGAACATGACCCCATAAAATGGGGCGTCAGACGGCCGTATCGTTGCCCGTGATAGGCCCATAGCATCGTACGTCCTTATGTAAAGGAGGTTGAGGCCGCTCCCACCGTCCATGAGCACTCTAGTCAGGCGCGTCTTGCCGACTATCGCACTAGCTATGAGAGGGAACCGTCCTGGCTGGAGAATGTGGTTGGAGTGATTGGTCCTATCAAAGGTGATTGTGGTCTCCGACCATTTCAGGTAGACCGAGGCGGCTTTGGCCTGAGGCGTGGCCACTTTGACCTCCGTGGTTGTGGGCTCCCACCCACACTTCAGCCCGCTGGCGATCGATCTGCTAGAGATCATGAAGCACCCTTTCGGGTCATAGCGGAGGTTGAGTGCAGGTGCCGTCCTGTTGCCGTGAACGCACTCATGATTCCCTAGGTGGATGCGATTGCTGGGTGCTGCTTCACGGGTGAGCTCGTCGAAGGTTCCGGGTTCCATGTTTCCATGGTGGAAAAGTTGGCCGGGACCGACGGCGAAAGAGGATATTGGTCCTCCTGCGTGGATGTCCTCTGGGATACGACCGTCAAAGGCCGTTCCGAGAGTAAGTCAGCCACGAGCCATGGAGTCAAGGTCTTCGGGACGCAGAGCCTAGCCAGGGCCAAAGGTGAAGGGGAGCGCCGGTCCCCTTGGGTGAGATAATTCCGAGATGCGGCCACTAGGGGTCGTTCCGAGAGTGTATCTGTTGCAGGCCACAGAGTCCAGGTTTTTAGGTCAAAGAGCCTGGCCGAGCCGAGGGCGAAGGAGGTCGCTGGTCCCCCGGGGTGTGCGAGCTCCGGGATGCGGCCATTAGGAGCCGTTCTGGGAGCGAAAATCCATCGGAGGCCGTGGCATCCAGGTGTCTTGGATAGAGTGCCCAGACGGGGCCGATGGCGTAAGTGGGCGTTGGCCCATTGACGTTGATGAACTCGGAGTTCCCAAGGCGGATGCGGCCGTCGGAGGCCGTTCCATGGGCGAGTCCGCCATAGGTGCAAGGAGCCATCGCTTCCTTTTCAACAAAGAGAGTGTGCGACTATCCCTCAACCTGGCGCGCTAACTGTCGGTGTTTTGTCAACAAACAAGTGAATTTATACGTGTGTCGCGCTGCTCTAGGAAGACGATGGTAGCATTCAAAGGCATGAGGATTTCATACTGGTTCAGGCCGGAGCGCTACGTCCAGTCTCATAGAAAGATTGAGTGCGTGCTCCTCGTTTGAATGCTCTGAATTCTTACAATGGGGTGTATAAGCTAAAGAAAAGAGGTAGAAGGTGTGAGGAGAACGAAGGCCTGGATGGAGTTTCCCAAGTCTGTTGTCCACCCCTTGGAATGGAGGCCTAGCTCTCCTTATATAGAGTCCGAGGGCCAGATTACATGTGAGGGATGGGTTCTCCCGACTCGAGTGGTCATGAGCCCGAGGGAGGGAGAAACTACTAATCTTGGCTGGCAAGGAACTTGGCAGATAAGGAGCTTAGCGGGCATGGCGTCCTGTCTTGTCTTGGCATCATCGTACGTCCAGGCATGGCCGTCGTGGTGGTCTTGCTCCCCATGCCATGGCATGGCGCGACGTGATGCCACAGTGCCGGTTGTGATGGCACTGTGGCGTGGTGGTGGTTGGCCAACTACCCTGTGCGTCGTGGCCTGTATCATCTTCTCCTGTCTTTCTAGTGGTGTCGTGGCGATAGTGAGGGAGCAGGTAGCCGCCCTCGAGCTGTTGCCGCCTTTTCGGATTGTGGTGCTGTGGACCGTGACCCCGGCCTATGGGGTCAGGGCTCGTGGTGCTCTGGCTGGCCTCACGAGGTCGAGGCTAGGATCGTGCTCCCCATCCCATAGTGGGTGGGGACGTATGCCTGTCTTGTCGGGCTGACTTTGGATGGTGCAGTGCCGTACCGGACGTCACTACATCGCGGTGTTGTCTTGTCTGCGTAGGGCTGCGCGGGGATGGCGTCCGCCCCGAGATCCCGTGTACCAAGGGATGGCAATCCCCTCAGTCCTGGCGGAGTGAGTGGAGCGTGCCTATCCCTGTCAGAGCAGGTGTACTTGGCGTCCGACCTCTCCCCATCCCTTCCCGGGGGTCGAGACAGAAGGGAGGTCGGGGGAGGCTGCGAAGCGTGCAGCGGAAGGTGAGGGGAGAGATCATGGTGGACCGCTCCTGCTGGTGTGTGGCCTAAGGCCCATGAGGCGTAGTTGGGCTTCGGCTATGTAGTTTCTGCTGGCTGAGCCGCCTGAGCAGCTAGCCTATCGGTGTCTTGAGATACCCGGGGTATCACGACCCCGACACCTCCGTTGACCAGCGCAAGGATCAACGGCCACCGGATCAAGTGCGAGAAGCGCCAGGAACACCCGAGTGTGATAAAGATGGAAACAAGTAAGAATAGTCCCCATAGGGTAGCCTTGACCACTTGCAGCGGATCATAACACACATATATGCACAATTATCCAAAACATGGAATTTTTACAAAACTCATGAGTAGCGGTCAAAAGGAAAAACTATAACTTTCTTATATACATTGGATGATTGCATATGAACACATGTCATGAATTCACAACATGAGGCCACAACTATCCAGTGGAGACAATCCCCATTGAATATTGCACTCTTTTTTTTAGAAAACAATATACAGAGTTAAGGATCCCACAAGCTAGAGTTGTATTCTTTTTTTATAATATTTGAATGTTAGAATTATATTGTTTCCTGATGATTAATATAGTTTTTGAGTCTAATATAGTCGGTGTTGTAATTACTTTCCCTCCAAATGGCCAAATCTCATAAATGCTTCCCTGACCTTTTAATGCAAAATGTTTTAGCCAGCTTCTTGCCCATCGGATCCTGAAGAAAAAAAAGAAAGAAACAGAATTTTTTATGTAAATCCTTTCTGCGACTTCTGCCCCATCAGCAAGTGTGCATACGGCAACGAAATCCTCGTCTCATCGAGTGCATGTCTCGCTGAAATGCATCGATATTTAGTTGGGACACGATTGCCCATCAAAGTCAAATACGAGACGGACTTAATTAGCACTGTCTTAAGTCTTATCATTGATGTAAACACAATTTGTGGATCGTTTGCTTGTTCCATTCGTCTCATCGTGTTCGGTCTTCCTTCCTTGAGAAGCCACCGAGCCATTCCGGAACGAAGCCCAACCGCCGGAACCAGATCCTCTAACTTCACCCTCGATGACAGCAGAGTGCAGTCGAAGCATCAGGACCGTCAGCTGCGGATCGGACGATAGCTCTGCAATTCCCTGCAAAAGTGACATGGGCTGCACAAAAGCAAGGCCCATCGTAGCCCACGGGTCCTGCCGAGGGCCGCATCGTCGCCGCTCTCATGCCGAGCGGCACGCCTTCGCCGTCCCTGGCTGAGCACCATCGCCGTCCTGGACGCTGCTGGGCTGCAGCGTTTCCACCTCGCCCACGTCCTGCACACCTTATACCAGTGCGGAGCTTGAGTTTGGCTAGCTGCAGACATGGCTCCTGTCACAGGAGCTTTTTCAATTGCTGATTGTTGCAAATTCAGAGATGCACACAATGTTCTGATGTTCTCTGTCATCCAGTAGGTGTATATGACCTTATCGCTGGTCATATGAACTTTACAATTCTCTGAATTTCAGGAGGCAGAAGGCATTCATACAAATTTGCAAAAAGATATTCAGAACCCACCAAATATCCATGCTACTAGCATTCAGCTTGATTGCCCCCTGCAAAATAAAAGGTTCAGAAAAACAATGTATGGTTCAGAGAAACAGTCTATCACTTTGAAATATTATCGTTAATACTTTGAAACACAATTTGTACATCTAGTCATTCATTTTGATAATTCAGTGGTCACATTCTCACATGTTTAGTCACAATATCTCTTTACAATCTCACAATCCTATGTAACCACTCTGCTATTGAACTGCCAACAATCAGCTCTTATTTACAGAACATTCTGAACATCTGAATAGCATGGGACACACTCTGAACATTTGACAGCCTAAAACTGCAAGGACGTCAAGAATAATATCCATGGCGCATCCACGCAAGAAACCCGTTCATGCTCGCAAGCAAGCCTAGCTCTCGTGTAGGCATGATCTACTTGCCGTGAGCCCACGGCCTGCTGCTCGCTAACTTCGCCGGCACACGGAGCAGACCAAGTCGAGCATTCAAAGGCGAAGCATGGCGCGGCACACGGCAGCGAGCGGCGGCGCGGCAAACGGCGGTGAGCAGCAGCGCGGCGCCTAGGTTCTCGTCGAGGGAACTTGCAGATGCGGCCGCAACTCGACGAGCTGTCGACAGCGTGGGCCGTGGTTGGGCCAGACCGGACTGGAGGCTGTGAACGCACCCGTAAGTGCTAGCCAGATGCGCGGACGTCCCGATTGTGAAGGAACGACGATCCTTCATCGACTGCACCCGGCAGTCATCCAAGTCGAAGTTAGAGGATCTTGTTCCCAACCGCCGGGGCTCATCCGCCATGTGGGCCCCACCCGACCGAGACCCCCCCGAGAGAAGGCTTTGAATGCACTGCGACGCTTGGACTCGGAGTCGGGAGTCTCCGTCCACCGCTCCACTACCGCTGTACCACAAGAGCTCATGGCGGTCGGGGTAGCCTCACCGGCGGTAGGGCACGACTCGGCAGCGAACGGCGGCGGATCGAGGGAGGAGGGAGAGGCGCCGGTAGAGGAAGGGGCGCTGGGAATGCGGGTAGATGGGAACAGGGTGGCGGCGCCAGTGGATGGGGCACCGGCGGCGGCGGAGATAGCCGTGGAAGGGGATGAGGCGGAGGAGGAAGCGGATGAGGATGAGGAGGAGGAGGAGGAGGACGACGACGACAAGGAGGAGGAGGAGAAGTGGCTAGGACAATACTCCTCTACGCAGAGCATACTGCTCGTCGGCGACGGGGACTTCTCGTTCTCGCTGGCGCTGGCCACAGGGTTTGGCTCGGGGCCAACCTCGTCGCCACGTCGCTCGACACCTACGGTTGTGCATTGGATACGGAAACACATGGGGCTGATTCGACGATTCGGATGTGGCATTGGTTATACGTGCATTTGATGCATTTGCTCCATTGAGATCAAGGTTAACCTGAAATGGACTTCTTGCTATTGGGAAAGATTTTTAAATTAATTTTAAAATTTTAAAATCTTTAGTTAACTTCTCTAATCAGTGATGGTGCTCCAGACTTCTGCGTCATACATTGTTTCATACTACTACTACTTACTCCAGCCAATGTAGGTTGTTTAATTGTTTTAGTTTGTTCTAGGTCAAATTTTCCTAACTTTGACTTTTTTCTAGTTTATAGAAAAATACATCAATATCTACGCTATCAAATTAGTTTAATTATTTCAACCATGAAATAGGTCTTGACGGTGCATTTATTTGATATTACAACAACAACAACAAAGCCTTCAAGTCCCAAACAAGTTGGAGTAGTGTCGGTGTTTCGGACCGGGGGTCCTCAACCAACTAGTAAATATGAACTGCGTGCCCCTGATCCCGGATGGTGATGCAAAGAGACACAAGGTTTATACTGGTTCAGGCAATTGGTGCTCTACGTCCAGTCTGATAGATCGATCTTGTATTCCTTGCACCGAAGTGCTTGTAGTAGGGGTTACAAGCTGGGTGAGAGAGGGAGCTAGTCCCAGGTCTCGGCGTGGAACGGTGCGGGCTGCTTGAGACGTTGCTCTTAGGCAGCTTGGGAGAACGTGTGTCTACGTGAGTCTATCTCCGTGAGTTCCTGAGTCCCCCCCTCAAGAACGGCCCCGGTCTCCCCTTTTACAGTTGAAGGAGGGACAGGGGTGATACATGTGTTCGCCATGCGGCGAGCGGAGGTGGCGTGCTGGAGTCCTGTAGCTTATTACTATAGCGGCATGGTCAATGGAGTGGTCTTGTCCTTGATGTACTAGAGCAACGCGCCGGTCACACCCGATTTCGTATGACGTGGGCGCTCCAGTGACAGCTTGACGCAGGGTATGGCCGATAGTGTGCTGGTCGCTATGGGTTGACGGTGAAAAGAGCCGAGGTTCAGTTGGTGCCGAGGCCGAACCATCGTGGGGGGGGGGGGCTCGGTGGGTGCGAATCCCGAGGATGCCGAGGCCTTGGAGGGAGCAGTTAGTCTCAGGCGCCGATTCCGAGGCTACAGTGACCCGTGCCTGCTTCCCCATGCCGTGCTGCTCCTGGAGCAGGAATTAGGTAGGACAAAGGCGAGACGGGCGCCGTGCATGGGTGCGATCTTGGCACGCGATGGCAAGATAACCCTATTTGCGTCTCTCTCACGCCCCGTCGGCCACCTGCCAGATCTGCGCATACCACGCGGGTGACGTCGCGGGAGTGGCTGGATGCGTGACGTTTTGTCAGAGAAGTCGGTCGAGGCGGAGGCGACGAGGTTGTTGCCGAGCCAGCCTCGAGCAAGTCGGAGAATCGGTACTTCGTCCGAGGCTTCACTCGTGGGGCCTCGGGCGAATCAGAGAATCGGTAACCCGTTCGAGGCCTTGTGGAGCGGGGCCTCGGCACGAGAGGGCCTCGGCGAGGGGGCCTCGGCGAGGCGGAGAGTCATCGTGATGCGGGCTTCGGACGAGTCGAAGAATCGGCCGAGACCCTGTGATTATCCTTTGGCTTTGATATTTGCGAGGTTTTTAGCAATCTTTTCGGTTCTTACTTAGGGTACCCCTTTTTTTGGTATCCGACAGTAGCCCCCAAGCCTTGGGGGGAGTGCGAGCACTTTCCCTGAGGGTTTGTCGAGACTTGGCTTGCAGCTGCTCCCATCGGGATTTTTTTTGAGGTTCAGGTGGGTGCGCGCGAGCGCACCCGCCGGGTGTAGCCCCCGAGGCCCTGGAGGTGTGGATTTACCCCTCTAGGGGCTTTGTCCCCGCTGAGCGAGGAATTTTATCACGTTTGCCGGGCCCATGAGGGCGAATTCGAGTCGCTGGGACTTGGCCTAGTTGCAGTAAGAGCCCCCGAGCCTCTACACGGAGCGGGAGGGCGATCAGTGGTTTCCCTGTCTTTTTCGGCGGCCCTCGCGCATCCTTTTCGCTCGGAAGGAGGGGTTCGTTTGCCGAGCCCCCTCGAGTGCGAGCCTAGGTCGCTGGTGTCACAGAAACGATCAATTTATAAGAGTACAAGTACAATGGCGTCCCGCAAGCGGTCGCACTGTCATACTGGAACCCATATAAACCCGGTAGTCCGTCGAGTACCACGACGGGTCTCGATAAACGATTTACAACAACCAAGATCGTACATGATTCAACATACATGCCACATATTACATAAAGTTCACAGATACGTTTTCATCATCAGAGTATGAAACCAGTTATTACAAACCGAGTTTGATAGATAAAAGTGGAAGCAAATTAAATTTGAAAGTAAAGCTTCCAACATAGTATAGTACAGTGCCAAGCAGAATCACAGTCCACAAAAGCAAAGATAGGGATTAATAAAGAAGCCTGCCCAAGGCTTACTCCTCATCCACGGCGGGATAGAAGCAACTCTTGCAATAACTATGATACACAGTGCCATCTGCAACATGGGAAATAAAACCCTTAGTACGAGAAGGTACTCAGCTAGACTTACCCGTCATAGACCAGAAATAAAATAACTCCAAGGATTATGCAAGGCTGTATAAGTGGGGATAGCTTGACAACATTTTGCATAAAAGTGATTAACTTAGCTATATAATTATGGTTCCAATATCAGGTTAATTATAACTATCCATCTCTAGATTAGCAACTATCCTGTGCCAAACATGTGGTATATCTATTTAAAAGCATACAATAGTAACCATAGCAGGTATTGCAATTCCATATTCATCCGAACCATCATGTTCCATAGCATAGTTACTACGATGTTGGGACTAGCCAAGTTTCTCACTATCCGGGAGAGACGGCGATTCGAATCGATTTCAACCAGCTGGGAATTTATTCCTAACACAAACCTAGGCATACCGCGCGAAGGCAGCCTTAGGTCACCTTTGGTACAACTCAGGTACACATTTCGCGGATCCGTACCGCGCTGCACAATCTGGGACACCAGATGCCAGGACGTTCAGGCCTAGCCTGCCCTTGGTCTCAGTCTGATCACCCCCTGCAAGGAGCGCACAACAGAACGGGTCCCGCCCTGAGTTGAGCTACTCGGCTTCGCGGTCGGAACGAGTTATCCGACCAGCTAAGTGATAGGCATGCGTTCAATCTTGTCAGAAGCACCAACAACGGTACGGTTCTTAATCGGCTCAGACGGAATCACATGAGTCATCCTATGCATAGACTCCGCCCGGCCTCGATTTTGTTTTACCCCATGGTTCTGTTCCACGATAGCAAATATAGCCAACCATGCTCCGATATCCACCTATATCTCGCAGGTAACAGGACATCACCTGACTTCTACCGGTCTAAGCATGGCTAAGCATATGATCGATCATGGACCTATACCAGTTAAAGGTGTAATATCTGGACAAGGAATTTAAATGCATCAAGTGGTTCCATTCAACTCTTATAACCTAATGCATCAATCATAAGTACTTAAGTAATCATTAGTAAAATACTGGGAGACTTAGAATGCTCCGGGGCTTGCCTCGCAGAAAGAAAGTAGGGCGGTGATCAGGACACTCCAAAAGCTCTTCAGGATTCTGCTCCTCGCCTTCGGGAGTTGCGACTTGAGGATTCTCCTGCTGGTCCCCTTCCTCTACTTCGTTGAATTCCAGCAATGTTATTTCTTTCTCCGATCCTAGATGCATGAATATGGCATAAGATATTGCGAATGCATACATGCGTACAAGTATAAAATGATGACACATGATGAATGCATTCGTATAAGTATTCTTAATAGCATGGTGTTAACAAATGCATCATATTTTATCGAGTAGGTGCATATCTCTCTTAATTACTTAATCAAACACATTTACAATTCATTCACTACACACAAAACAACAGCTGCTTGGTTTACTCATAACTGAAGTTCTACTTATCCAAATGCTGTGATATTAGACTTTCTGGAAAGCTTATAAAATTGTCTACAACTCTTATTTAATCACCAAAAGCTAATTTACAATTTATCTTAACCAAAATAGACAATTAATCCAGCGCTGTCCAGAAATTTCAGAGAGCAAGCAATTCTAAAATGCTAACTTTAAACAGCTGTAAATCCTAAACCGTTTGACCTATGGCTCTAAAATTTTAACACAATATAGATGAAGAAGTTACCTACAACTTTGTTATTAACTATTTTTACAGCAACCATTATTTTGACTACGCAACATTCTAAACCACAGAATCGGTCCGAAAACTCTTCTCTCCCGAATTATAAAGCAACGATATTTCTATTGCATATAAACATTCCAAATTTGACTTCACCAATCATACCAACAGTACAAGGACATCAATTACACTCAAGAAAACATAATGGCCATGTCCAAATTATTTATTTAAATGCCTTTATCAATTTACTAAGATACTTAGGTTAAATAATAAACATATACCAAATGTGCATCATAATTTCTCAGAAAATTACAGTGGCTTACTAGTGCTACCAATAGACTACTTTAAAAGTTTCATGCCATTTTACCAAGTAAAACATCCTATACAAAAATGACAAGGCAGCAAGGCTTGAAATAGCATAAATAGAAAACCCTATTGAAAAGTGTCAAGCAATAGATTTACTATTTTTCTTAGCATCCATATACTACTAGGATAACCTCCAACAAATTTTATGAATATTGGATTCCTAAATAATTTATAAAAATTCATACAAGAACTACCTATTTATAAAAGAAAAATCTATAACTACAAATCTATGCATGCACTGGTCCTCAAATTTTTACCAAAGCTCATACATGTCAAGAATAGTTTACCACAAAAATTTCATAATTTTTGGAGCACAGGAACTCTAGATATAAAATAAACAAGTTCACATGCATTCAAAAACACATTTCAAATCTCCATTTAAATCTTCTAAAATTTCTACTGTAAGTGCAAGGATCATATTTTTCTTAAATACTACACTTCCTAAGGAACACTACCAAATTTATTTCACAATTTTTGAAGCTACCAAACTGGAGATCTAAAAATTACAAAACACACTCAAATCTAGAATATTTGAACTAGCCCTCAACACTGCTGTCGCTGACCGGTGGGACCCGCTGGTCAGAGGACCCCACGCGTCAGTGATACAGAAGCAGAGCAGTGGCGCTGCGCGATGGTTGCGCTGCCAAGGCTCAACGGCGGCGAGTTCGCCGGCGGTGACATCTTCACCGTGTGACCTACGTGACCTAGCGCACCGGTTAAGCAACTCGATGGGACCTCTCGTCGGGGCTATGCACGGCGGCGGCGCTCATGGCGAAGCGGTGGCGCGGGACGACGGCGGTACGCCGGCGGTGACCACGGCGAACCAAAATAAAGCGCGGACGAGCTTCCACGGACTCAGGCGAACCTAGTGCACAAGGTTGCACGACCGATGGTGGAGGGAGGTGCTCCAGCCACGGTGACGGGCGCGGTGGCGGAGCTCCGACGAGCTCGTGCACGGTGCTAGGGCCTTACCGGCGCGGCTAGTGAGCACAGGCGGGTGCGGTGAGACGGTAGGAGTGCGGTGAAGTGGTTGCGGTGGTGGATGGCAAGGCGAAGCTTAGCCGGTGCCGGGAATGGCGACGGCGAATGCTCGGCGCTGCGGGTGCTATGGCGGGTGAAGAAGGAAGCCGAGAAATGAAAATGGTGAGTGCGGCTGAGTGCGGGCAGGTGCGGGGCTTGATGTAGTGCGCTTCGGCCTGGCTCTGCCGCGCTGGGTAGGGCGCCGGTGATGCGCGGCCATTTCCTCCTCCACGCGGCGGCTCTGTCCTAGCGACGGTCGGCCACCGAGTCAGCGATTCAGTTCGTCAGTTAATCCCGAAGCCGAGCTTGACGGCGAGTTTTTCATTTGAATTATCTCCCGATACAAAGCCGTTCAGTGAATGATTCCAAAACAAAAGTTGTAGTCCTAAGTACCATCTTCATTTCTTGTTCAAGGATCTCGTGCTAATTCACAACCAAAACTGAGTTAGATCACCCCCAAGATCGGCTTGTTAGTCTGTGAGTCACAAAGGACTTAGCAAAAATTGCTAAGTGTTGAAATCAGGGATTTGATGATTTTTGTGATCCCAATTCAAGCATGTTAGAAGCTAAATCAGTCAATGACCCAAAAATAAAAGTTGTTCCCCTTGTCAAACACTACAACTTTGTTTTAATGACCTCCTCCAAGCAAGGTCCGTAGCACTTAGTTCAAACTTGGTCAAACATGCTTCCTTAAAAAGATGACTCATACATGAACCATGACTTAGTGACTCATTTAGCCCTAGCCATGAATACCAAAGTTGCTCATAATGACACTCTAAACATGTTCAAGCTATTTATAAGGTCACATAATCATTTCATACATTAGTTGCACATAAAGCTTTCCAGTTCAACACACATAGCATCACTTAAGTACTTGATTAGACAAAATGATCTTCATGAACATTGTTCCACTAGTCACCATAAGTGTAGCTAATATAATTTAGTGACCCTCGCACATCCTTTTCGATCGGAAGGAGGGGTGGAATATGTCAGGCTACCCTCGGTGGGCGCGAGCGGTGACACCTCCGGTGAGCTGTTATCGGGTAAGTCCGAGTGGAGGCCCGTGCCCCATTCGATAGGGGTCGGCTCGAGGTCCAGAGACGCACCCCAAAAGTACCAGAGGGCTTCTCTAGTGGGTCCCGGGGCCGTTCGATTGGCCCTAGGGGCTCGGCGCCTCCCTATGATGGGATCCCATTCGGAGACTTCCCTGCCGGTCTCGGACATGACTTAGGGCATCCCAAGCGATCGCTTACTCGGGCCTTGGCCATGTATGGGCTCACCCATAGTTGTTCCTGACTCTGTTGTACTGGGGTGGCTGTCGAAACCTTTGGGGGGGCCCAGCCTTCGAACCCCTAGACCGTAACGGGCTCGGTGCCCTTTTTGTCGTGTTTTTTTGAATCTCCGAGTGCGAGCTTGGGTGGCTTGCTTTCATTTTGGGTGCAGGAAGAGCCCCCGAGCCTCTGCACGGAGCGAGAGGGCGATTAGGAGTTCCCCTGGCTTTTTATGCGACCCTCGCGCATCCTTTTTGTTCGGAAGGAGGGGTTTGTTTGCCGAGCTCCCTCGAGTGCGAGCCTAGGTCGCTGGGTCTTGGCAAGGTTGCAGGAAGAGCCCCCGAGCCTCTTGCATGGAGCGAGAGGGCGATCAGGAGTTCCCCTGGCTTTTTATGCGACCCTTGCGCATCCTTTTCGTTCAGAAGGAGGGGTTTGTTTGCCGAGCCCCCTCGAGTGCGAGCCTAGGTCGCTGGGTCTCGGCAAGGTTGTAGGAAGAGCCCCTGAGCCTCTTGCACGGAGCGAGAGGGCGATCAGAAGTTCCCCTAGCTTTTTATGCGACCCTCGCACATCCTTTTCATTCGGAAGGAGGGGTTTGTTTGTCGAGCCCCCCTTGAGTGCGAGCCTGGGTCACTGGGTCTCGGCAAGGTTGCAGGAAGAGCCCCTGAGCCTCTTGCATGGAGGGAGAGGGCGATCAGGAGTTCCCCTGGCTTTTTATGTGACCCTCGCACATCCTTTTCGTTCAGAAGGAGGGGTGGAATATGTCAGGCTACCCTCGGTGAGCGCGAGCTGTGACACCTCCGGTGAGCTATTATCGGGTAAGTCCGAGTGGAAGCCCATGCCCCATTCGATAGGGGTCGGCTCGTGGTCCAGAGACGCACTCCAAAAGTACCAGAGGGCTTCTCTAGTGGGTCCCAGGTCCGTTCGATTGGCCCCAGGGGCTCGGCGCCTCCCTACGGTGGGATCCCATTCAGAGATTTCCCTGCCGGTCTCAGACACGACTTAGGGCATCCCGAGCGATCGCTTGCTCGGGCCTCGGCCATGTACGGGCTCACCCATAGTTGTCCCTAACTCGGTTCGCCCTGGGGCGGCTGTCGAGACCTTTGGGGGGGCCAGCCTTCGTACCCCTGGACCGTAATGGGCTCGGCGCCTAGTTCCTAAGTCTGGAAGGAATCGACTAGGGGAATATTCCCCTCCCATCGGCTGACAACAGCAGGTGTGCCTTTTGAGGTAGTTTCTCGAGGCTTGCTGTTGCTGCGGTTGGATGCGACGCGGTGTCAGCGGACAGGACATAACTGTGCGCGCGATTAATGAGGAAAAGGTGGGCTCATGGGCGGTGAAATCGGATCTGGATTAACTGTGCCTGGACTCGAGGGAAACTTCCCTGATTTCATCGTCTGACCGTTTCATCCTTTCCCTGCATAAATACGAAACAAGTCTCTCCCCTCCTTACCTTGCCCGTATTTCCCTTTTCTGCCTTCGAGCCGTTGCCAAGAACAGAGAGTGTCGGTGAGAAGAAGGGAGAATAGCGAGAGAGAGAAAGAGAGAGAGAGAGAGACTTACCACCGTAGCCCTCATTCTCCATCACGCAATGTCCGGCGGCCCTCCTGTCATCCTCCCAGTGGATCCTTGGGGTCCGTCCGATGTGTCCGTGGAGACGCTGCAGTCTCTTGTCGACGACAGCCTTCTCCGCCCGATCACCGACCCTGATAGGCCAGAGTGGATTGCTCCGTTGGGCGAGTCGGAGCCGAGGCCACCTGCAGGGTACGTCGTGAGCTTCATGTCCTTCCACGAGTATGGTCTCGGCTTACCGGCGGACCGATTCATGCGAGCGCTCCTACATTACTACGGCGTGGAGCTGCATAACTTCAACCCCAACTCCATCGCGCAGGCGGCCATCTTTGTCGCCGTCTGTGATGGGTACTTGGGCATTGCCCCCCATTGGGAGCTGTGGCTCCATCTCTTCTGGGCGGGGCATACCACCAAGCTGATAGGCACGGCAGGTACGAGGAAGACTACGAGGGCCAGTGGCTACACTCCCTAGGTGCGCCAAAGCTGGCAGCACCTTTACATCCCGGCCCAGCTCGCGTCATCCAATCACCGCTGGTACACCAGCTGGTTCTACCTCCACAACGATGACAGCGGACTTCCCCCCTATACTGGGTTGATTGTGGAGGACTGTCTGGAGAAGTGGGGGTATGGCGTCCCGAAGGAGGATCAGCCCAAGTTGCAACCACTCCTAGAGGGGCTAGAGAGGTTGCGGGGCCGCTGCCTTACGGTGGCTGTGGTCGTGGCGGCCTTCCATCGCCGGAGGGTGCTACCACTGATGGCTCGGCGGCGGCGCCTGTTCGACATGCGACCGAATGAGCCGATCGAGGGCATCCGGATGTCTGCCGCCGCCCTCTCCGACGAGGAAATTCTACGTCGGGTGAGGGAGACGGTGGATGGGAAGCTGAAGAGCGGTGGTCTGACCCCCATCATCATGCGATCGTCGTAGGGGTATCTCTCCCTGGTAGGTCACGCGCCGCTGCAGCCCCCAAGGCCTTCTCGTTCCTCACCATTTTCTTGTTCGCTTACTTGCGCTCGCCGCTCCCGCAGGGGATGAGAGACGTGCGAGCCTCCCCGCCACCTGTTCCTGAGGACGCGAGGCGACGGGCGGCTAACCGGGCGTACGCCAAGGCGCAGAAGAAGAAGGACGCCGAGGCTGCAAAATGTACAAGGAAGATCCTTGAGCGCGAACAGTTGGACAAGTGTCGCCGGTAGCAGAGGCTGGACAGTCTCCTGGAGGAGCTGTCTCCGTCGCCGTCGCTATCGGCGGACTCTTTGGGTGAGGATGACGATCTCCTTGACGTTAGGGGAACGGCCCTCGGGGTGTTGGCGAGCGGCCCAGCGCCTCTAGGAGGAGGAGAGGATGCCTCAGGGTCGGCGATCGCCCGTCCCGGGTCCGAGGCCGACACGCCTGAGACGCGGGCTTTAGGGAAGCGTGCCGTCAGCTCGGTGGGCTCGACGGCAGTGGTGGAGCAGGCGGCAGTGGGGGCGACACAACTGCCCCCACAGAGGGTCGAGGGGGCGCCGGTGTCCGACGAGGGTCGGCTGGCACCAGTGGATATCGGGGCCGTGCCTCCGCCACCGCCACCGCCGTTGCAGAGGAGAGTCGCGGTGCCGAAGCGGTTGCAACCCCGCTCGAGGTGAGTGTTTTTTCAGCGACGTTCGTATCGTCTCCTGCTCGCTTCATGGTCGTATGCTGACCAAGTGGGTGTTTTGCCTTCAGTCGGAAGCGTCAGGTGGAAGTGCCAGCCTTGGCGCCGCGCAAGGCACTCAAGGTGAGCGCCAGCTCCACTGCTCAACAGGCGGCGGAGGCGCAAGCCGCCGTGCAGCGTGGTGCGGCGTTGGCCGGGGCCGACCTGGAGGGGCCGGTCGCTCAGGAAGAGGCTCCCGGGGCAGCCACAGAGCAGACGGAGGAGGAAGGGCCTACGCCGCGTGTTGTCGAGGCCCACGAGTCCGATGGGGCCGGGGCGCCCCCAGTCGCCAAGGCCGGGAGCGAAGCCGAGGCCCCTAGGACTTCCGAGGCCGAGGTGGTGGAGGCTAGCGCGGCGGTCCTGGTGGCCCAGGATACGGAGATGGAGGTGGGGCAACCTTTGGTTCTGCCCCTGGCCCAAGGCCTACCGTCGTTGCTGGAGAGCGCCCGGGAAGTGGAGGTTCAGGCGACCCCTTCTGACGGCACTTCCTGGGAAAAAGGGCCGGTAGATGCCGAGGTGGCCAGCACCATGGAGCAGCCAGCTCCGACCTCCGGCGAGGGAAGCGCGGCTCTCGTGCGGGTGCAGCCTGAGTCCCGCGGGTGGGATCACCCGCATGTCTTGTGGCGGAGCAGTGACGACCCTGAGGGGGAGCCTCTGTTCGCCCTCGAGGATGCGACCGAGGGGGGGCGCTGGGGTACCTTCAAGCAATATCGCCAGCTGGCGGTGCGGTCACTGCGAACGACGCTGTCCGTCATGGATGTCGATCTGCCCGACGTTACCCAGGTATGCGTCCTCTTTTTTCTCGTGCGGCGTCGTCTTGCTTCTGAGTTTCTTGGCAGTGCATGACCCCTATTCTGGCTATCCAAGAGCTCGAGGCCCGATCCCTCAGGAAGTCATTGTTCCTCCGTCGGGAGAGGGACGTCTGGGACCAGCTCGAGCAGCAGAAGGACCTGCTTGCCAACGCCAACAAGCTTCTATCGACGCGGAGCGTGGAGGCGGAGGACCTCCGCCTTCGCTGTGTAGATATGAAGGCCGAGGTGGCCATGGCTCGGGAGCAGGTCGCCCCTTTGGCGGCGCGAGTCAAGGAGCTGGAGGAGGAGCTGACCCGGGCGGCCGGTGAGCGGGACGCCCTCTTATCCCGAGCAGAAGAGGTGACGGTCTCTGCCAAGGCCGTTGCTGCGCAGTTAGGTGAGGAGCGGGGCGCGCATGCGCTAACAAAGGGCGCCCTGGACGAGGCCCTCAAGGCGGCCGAGGCCTCCTGGGTCGATGCCTTGGCCTGGAAGGAGAAGTACGAGGGTGAGTTCTGTTCCCTTTATTTTACTTGTTTTTTCTTGCGTTCGGCCCCTAACTCCCTAGTGTGGTACAGAGCTGGAGAAAGAGGCTTCCCGGGCAGCCGAGGCCTCTCAGGTCGAAGTCCAGCGCTGGAAATAGAAAACCAAGGGTGAGTCCCATAGGGCTTTGCCCCTGTCTGGCCTATTTTTCTTTCACGCTTAACCGTATCCTGTGTATTCTAGCACAGTGTTGGAGAAGGAGGCTTTCCGGGCGGCTGAGGCCTCAGTCGCAGTGCAGGCGACACTCGAGGCCAAGATCGGGGAGCACGACGCGCTGCAGGCCACTGCCCGTGCCGTCTGTGAGGCCCTGGCTGTTGAGGGGGCTCAGTCAGGTAGCTCCCTCAGGAGCCGCTTGACTGCGTTGAGTGGCCAAGTGCGCGAGCGACTCCGGGGAGCGCTGCACACGGGCGTCAAGCGTGCCCTGGCTGTTGTTGCCTCGCACTACTCCGGCGTCGACCTCGAGGCCGTCAGTGATGGTTACGTCTTGCCTGAGGATGACGAAGAGGCTGATGAGGAGGTCACCAAGTGGATGGAGGCAGCTGAGGTCCCTGGTATGGCGCTAGCCAGTCTGTTTGATGAACAGGTGGTTCCCCCCGCGCCAGCCACCGATGCAGGAGATCCTGAGCCTTGACCTGGGCCCAAGGGGACATGTAAATAGATTAGGATGATTGTCGTAGCGTGACGTTCGTGGTCGTCGAGGCCTTTATAAAGTACTCGTGCATTCGCCTTTTTAATCGTTTTTTATTATATTTCATAGCCTCAGCTCTGTGTCCCGTTTCTAGACAAGTCTTATACAAAAAACTTCCTCGGAGCCTCAGCTGCCCCTCCAGCGAAAGGTGGTGAGGGAGTTTCCATAGCCCAGGGGCGTAGGCGGTCTCGTGGCTCGGCCGGCCTTTTGCCGTCGAGGCACGCTTTCGGTCCTTAGGTTTTTCACAATCGATTTGTCAGAGTACGCGAGAGAGTTTGGCGTAGAAATTTATTCGAAAAAACGATTAAAAAAAGTGCCTGGGACTTAGGGGGGTCCCCCCCCTTTTAGCCCCCGAGGGAGGCTTGGTTCTGCAGAGGCAAAGCCAAGTCTCCCTTATAACGTTATCTCAACATCGATCCCCCGTCGAGAGGGGGGGGAGTTTTCTCGAAAAACTAGAACAACTAAAGAACGCCTCTTTAATATATTTCGAGAAACAATGTCTACAATGCTTGGAAGTTTAAGGGTAGAAACGACGTAGCTGTTCTATGTTCCAAGCATTGGTGAAGATTTTGTCCTTCTCATTGGCCAGCTTGTAGGTCCTGGGTTTTAGCACTTGGGCGATGATGTACGGCCCTTCCCATGGTGGGGTCAACTTGTGGCGACCCTTGTTGCTCTGCCTCAGTCTTAGCACCAGGTCGCCCACCTTTAGGTCTCGGCTTCGAATGCGCCGGGCTTGATATCATCGTAGGGCTTGCTGGTACTTGGCCGAGTGTAGCAGCGCAATGTCTCAGGTTTCCTCTAGTTGGTCGAGGGCGTCCTTGTGGGTAGTGTGGTTGCTTTGCTCGTTGTAGGCCTATAGCCTTGGGGAACCGTACTCCAAGTCAGTGGGGAGGATAGCCTCGGCTCCATAGACCAGGAAGAACGGCGTGAACCCCGTGGCTCGGCTCGGGGTGTTCCTCAGGCTCCAGATGATAGATGGGAGTTCGGCCAGCCATTTCTTGCCGAATTTCTTCAGCCGGTTGTATATCCTTGGCTTGAGGCCCTGTAGAATCATGCCGTTGGCACGTTCTACTTGGCCATTCGTTCTAGGGTGTCCTACAGCCGACTAGACCACACATATGTGGTGGTCGTCGCAGAACGTCAGGAATCTATGACCGGTGAACTGTGTTCCATTGTCGGTGATGATGGTGTTTCGAACCCCGAACCTATGGATGATATCAGTGAAGAACAATACCGCTTGCTCGGATTTGATTTGAGTGATCGGTTGAGCCTCGATCCACTTGGAGAACTTGTCAACAGCTACCAACAAGTGGGTGTAGCCCCCGGGGGCTTTCTGTAGAGGCCCAACCATGTCCAGTCCCCACACGGCGAATGGCCATGTGATGGGGATGGTTTGGAGGGCTTGGGCTGGGAGGTGCGTCTGCCGCGCATAGTACTGACATCCCTCGCAGGAGCGTACCAGCTTGGTGGCGTCGGCAACCGCCGTTGGCCAGTAGAACCCTTGGCGGAAGGTGTTTCCGGCGAGCGTCCGAGGCGCAGCATGGTGACCGTAGGCTCCCGCGTGCAAGTCCCAAAGTAGGGCTTTGGCCTCCTCGGTGGCGATGCATCGTTGGAGGACGCCAGATGGGCTTCGTCTGTACAACTCGCCGTTGCTGACGACGTAGGTTTTGGCTCATCGCGCAAGTCGTTGGGCCTCGGTCCTATCCACAGGAAGCACTCCTTGAGTGAGGCGATCAAGGAGGGGGACCCGCCAGTCCACCCCCCGGTCGGCCTCGGGAGGCCCTGCATCGATTTCCATGGCCTCAGGCTCGGCCGCTGGGGTCTCGAAAACAGAGGGGGCCTCGGGCCCTGTGGTGGGCTCGATCGGTGGGCCCTCTTGTACCGCCGAGGCGTAGTCCACCGAGGGCTTATGCAGGTCTCTGGCGAATATGTTCAGGGGGACCGGGGCCCATGCCGATGCCATCTTCGCCAGTTCGTTCGCGGCCTCATTGAACTTCCGCGCAATGTGGTTGAGTTCGAGACCGTCGAGCTTGTCTTCAAGGCGATGTACCAGTTTATAGTATGCCTCCATTTTGGGGTCATGACAATTCGAGTCCTTCATGACTTGGTCGATGACGAGCTGCAAATCGCCCCGTACGTCGAGATGCCGCACTCCGAGCTCGATGGCGATCTACAAGCCATTGACGAGAGCTTCGTACTTGGCTACGTTGTTGGAGGCAGCAAAGTGGAGCTGAATCATGTAACGCACATGCACTCCGAGGGGAGGGATGAAGAGCAGGCCCGTGCCTACCCCGGTCTTCATCAGAGATCCGTCAAAGTACATGGTCCAGCATTCCGCTTGGATTTGAGCAGGTGGCAGCTGGGTGTCGGTCCACTCAGCCACAAAATCGACTAAGACCTGGGATTTAATTGCTTTCTGAGGCGCAAAAGATAGGGCCTCCCCATGAGTTCAACAGCCCACTTGGCTATTCTACCCGAGGCCTCCCGGTTCTGGATTATCTCCCCCAGAGGGAAAGATGACACCACGGTCACCGGGTGGGATTCGAAGTAGTGACGCAGCTTGCGCCGAGCCAAGACTATGGCATAGACTAGCTTCTAGATATGGGGGTAGCGTGTCTTAGTTTCGGAGAGTACTTCGCTAATGAAGTAAACAGGTCATTGGACAGATAGAGCATGCCCCTCTTCCTGCCTCTCGACTACTACGGCTGCGCTGACCACTTGGGTCATTGCGGCGATGTAGAGTAAGAGGGCCTCATCCTTGGTTGGTGGTACTAGGACGGGAGGGTTGGTGAGTAGTGCCTTGATCTTGGTGAGGGCTTCTTCGGCTTCGGGGGTCCAGGAAAAGCGTTCGGATTTTCTCAAGAGATGGTACAGAGGTAAACCTTTTTCGCCAAGGCGTGAGATGAAGCGGCTTAGGGCCGCAAGACATCCCATAACTCTCTGTACTCCCTTGAGGTCTCAGATTGGCCCCATGTTGGTCACGGCCGAGACCTTCTCCCGGTTGGCCTCGATGCCGCGTTTTGAGACTATGAATCCCAAGAGCATGCCTTGGGGGACCCCGAAGACACACTTCTTGGGGTTAAGCTTGATGCCCTTCTCCCTGAGGCATTTGAAGGCAATCTCCAGGTCATCGACGAGATCACTGGCCTTTCTGGACTTGACCACGATGTCGTCTACGTAGGCCTCGACAGTTTGCCCGATGTGCTCGCCGAAGACCTAGGTCATGCACCGCTGGTATGTGGCCCCTGCGTTTCTGAGACCAAATGGCATGGTTACATAGCAGTACATGCCGAATGGGGTGATGAAAGAAGTCACGAGCTGGTCGGACTCTTTCATCTTGATTTGATGGTAACCGGAATACGCATCAAGGAAGGATAAGGTCTCGCATCCTGTAGTGGAGTCAACGATTTGATCGATCCGAGGCAATGGGAATGGAACCTTTGGACATGCTTTATTTAAACCGGTGTAGTCCACACACATCCTCCATTTTCTATTTTTCTTCTTAACTAGTACAGGATTAGCTAACCACTTCGGATGGGACACTTCCTTGATGAATCCGGCCACCAAAAGCTTCTACACCTCCTCACCGATGGCCCTGTGCTTCTCCTCGTAGAATCGGCGCAGGCGCTGCTTCATTGGTCTAGAGCCGGCCCGGATGTCCAAGGCGTGCTCGGCGACCTCCCTCGGTATGCCCGGCATGTCTAAGGGACTCCATGCGAACATATCGACATTCGCGCAGAGAAAGTCGACGAGCACGGCTTCCTATTTGCTGTCGAGGGTGGCGCTAACCTTCAACGTTCGGCCATTGGAGCAGTTGGGGTCGATCGGGACGAGCTTGATGGTCTCTGCGGGCTCGAAAGTCCCGGCACGACGCTTGGAGTCAGGTACTTCACTACCGAGTTGGTCGAGGTTGACGATGAGGGCCTTGGCCTCCACGATAGCCTCGGCGTACTCGATGTATTCGATGTCGCAGTCATATGCATGCTCGTACGTGGACTCAACGGTGATGACGCCATTGGGGCCCGGCATTTTGAGCTTGAGGTAGGTGTAGTTCGGGACTGCCATGAACTTGGCGTAGCACAGGCGCCCCAGGATAGCATGGTAGGTCCCCTTGAATCCAACCACCTCGAAGGTGAGGATCTCCTTGCGGTAGTTGGAGGGAGTGCCAAAGCAGACTGGCAAGTCGATGCTCCCGAGGGATCGCGTGCGCTTCCCCGGCACAACGCCGTGGAAGGGTGCGGCACCGCCTTGGAGTCGTGACTGATCGAGCTCTAGGAGCTCCATGGTGTTGGCATAGAGGCTGTTGAGGCCGCTGCCTCCATCCATCAGTACCTTGGTGAGCTGGGTGTTGCCGATGATCGGATCGACGACGAGCGGGTACTATCCAGGGTTTGGGACATAGTTGGGGTGGTCCTCCCGATCGAAGGTGATCGCCTCCCGAGACTAGTTAAGGTACTGCAGAGTAGCTACCTCAACCGAGAAGACCCCCCGGCGTTCCCTCTTTCGTTGACGCACCGTGAGGCACGCAGAAGGCCCGCCGAAGATCATGAAGGCATTGTGCACCTCAGGGAACCCGTTGTCCTTGTCGTTGTCTCCGTCGCCGACGCCCTTCTTCCTGGCGTCGTCGTCGGGAAGCCCGAGCTTGGCGTAGTAACACCGGAGCATGGTGCATTCTTCGAGGGTGTGCTTTATCGGGCCGTGGTG
>CAJGYO010000358.1:0-85223 GCA_904845875.1 Miscanthus lutarioriparius
GCGTTAATAGAACAGCCCCGACCGAATGCTGGGCACAGCCTACATGTATCTATCCCTTCTCTTGTGTTCATTTACGCTCGTTTACATGCATCTCCTATCCCCCGATCCCTTCATCGATTGCCTGGGGTTCGCCAGCCCACATGTACGGGCACGATCCTCAGAGGGCATCGCAAAAGGGTCTCTAAGGCCAGCCCAAATGGCTTCAAGGCCACCCGAGGCATCTAAAGTGCTAGGGACGCCGATGGTCGCACCGAGAGGCCTTAGTAGCCGGCCATCCAGGCGATGTCAAAGTACCAACTCGTGAGTCGCCGTGGTGACCCATCGAGGAGGCAGCAGCCCCTGTGAGCACCTAGAGCGATAGACTATCTTAGGGACTATAGGAGTGGTTTCCGCTAGAAGCGAGGAACTCCCTCTGGGGGACATAATCAAGGGGCACGGAGAACGACCAGAAACCGAGAGGTTCTCACGGACTCACCCGCTAGTAGCATGGGCACGGCAATCTTGGCCCCGCGAGGCCATCGTCATAATAGCCCATCCCAATGAGGGACCTAAGTCTCCGGGCATGACTCCCCGGTGAGATTACAAACAAAAAGTAATTTCATTTTATTAATTGGGAACGACCAGATTACAATATATGGCGGCAAAACCACTGCCCCATGAACCACCCATGGCGGCAGAATCAGCAGCCGACCTGCCAACCCTTGCTTGTTCCACGGTCGGGGTTGTGCAGTTGGCTGATAAACATGGGGAGACCCGGGAATTGCAAAGGGACAAAAAGGCGGGGTGACTCACAAGCAGCAATGATGATGAGGGGTGGAGCAAGGGATAGGCTCCTCCTTCGCTTCCTCATCCACTCCTCCACTGGGGCTCCAACTGAGTGGGACGGTCACCATTAAGAGCGACGAGGGTGCTCTTCCTCTAATAAAGAGGGAAGCTCCCAGGTGATATATATCGCTGATTCTTCACCTTCCAGAGGAAGGCGGTGGGGAAAAAAGCTTACGGCGGCACAGGCGGTGGGGAAGTGTCGAAGATGGCAACGCATGAGGAAAGGACAATGTCCTCGATGTTGACCCTCACCCCCCTCCGCGTGATGTCACGCTTTCTCTTATTTGGAATCCTTCCACCCTCATGGGGAGTGACGTCGCTACGGAGGAAGCCAGCTCACTCGAAGGGAAGCATCGCACTTCATTGTCGTGCAGCAGCCAGAAGTTGGATCTAAGAAGAAGAGAAGAAGATGGAGGAGGATTGAAGGTGCCGCGTGTCCCTGTGGCCCCTCTTTATAGCACCGGGGCTGATGCACTAAGGATGGCTCTGAGGCCTCCAATCAGCCCATCGATGGCTAAAAGAGGCATTAGGGTACCTACCAGTGTCCCTTCAATCACTGCAACGCACCTTAGAGCGGTTGCATGATGGTGACCATGCAAAGAAAGATGAAGTCGAGAAGGCACTAACAACGAGTCAAGTCCTCACTCCACTTTCCATCAAGCATGCCCTCGCTCATGCACGCTTCCTCATGGGACTTGAGGGCATCTCGACTCCCCTTGGGCCCACCACCACCATCAATGGCTAGATCCATGCGCACCCAAGTGCTACGGCTCCTCCGCTAGATCTGCTCCATGTGACCCGGGACGTCCCATCTCCCCAAACGGTGGGATGGCATGGGGCGCATGCCTTAACTCCTCCACTGTGCATGATGGCCTAGACGCCATCAAAACTTTCAGAGGGCGCAGACGTGCCTGTGCCACGCCACGCACCGACAAGGAGGCCCATGATAGCCTCGAGGGCTGCGTCGGCTCCCAGCACAGAAAGCAGCTAGACCCTCGATCGATGGGGCCTCAGGCGGTGCAACCTCAAAACCAACCAACTCCCTAGAGTTGGGTCAGGACCATTGAGCGATGGACACAATGAGGGTCCCCCAAGCTTGGAATGCGCTACCCATGCCCCGACCTATGGCCACAAAGGTCAACCTAAGAAGGCTATCCCAAGAGGATCGGGCCTGCTATCAAAGCCCCTAGAAGGGTGTGGTGCTCCTAGTGATCGGGTGGCCCAGAGCCGAGCCTGTGACGCTCTCGATCACCGACCCACGATAGGTCCTAACCAAAACGTAGGGTGCCCCGAGGCCTAAAGTTGGTAACTCCTAGGCAGTGCACCGAACCTCGCTCGGAGCCATGACCTATGCACATGGGAATAGAGAAGGGTCAGCACCACTACCACTTGGCCTCGAGCAGTCAAGCTGCAGCCCCTATCACACTAAGGGCAATGCCCTCACGTAGGGGCAACACACTCCGTCAGCCAAAAACCGCTCTCCGCCATGGCTAGTTCGGTCACCAGAGGATCGAATTCAGCCCTTCATCGCCATCACGATTCAGGCCAAGTGAGGCCACGAAGGGCTCGGGGGCTCTAATGAGATCCTAACATATGGGTATGCTAAGCCTCGGGATCAATGGTTCTCAATCGAAGGGACCCCTAATCGATCCTCATGAGGATCGCCGGGGGCTGGTTATACCCATCGGGTACGCTCACGTGCACCCTCCGATGTTGGGTACACAGTGCAGCCCCATACAGGGAGGCTAGGGGGCTTGCCAGGCTTGAGGCTCCCAATCGATGACACGCCTGAGAGCTCGGGCCATGGCTCTGCCTAGCTTGCGATGCCGGCCAAGGCCCGGCGCAAGAAGACAAGCCTTGAGCCATTGAAGCTCGAGGGCTCCAGGATGCCATGCTCGGCGTGGCCCCCCGCGCCACTTCATGATAGGGTCACATGCACGGGCGTGACACAAGACGACAAGCTTCCCACGGCCTCCGGGGCTGGGGCGGCTCTGCGAGCAGTCAGGCCACCGGAGCCGACCTCCTTCGCCACCAAGAAGACTCCAGGAAGGTCCACACAGGGAGGCGGTCCAAGTCGACACCACCTGACACGTAGAGTGTCATAATAGAAAGCAGCCGGACGACGCCCAAGGCTTCTTTCGTTCCACGACACCGCCACGGTCCACAGAGCTTGCAAGGCCCTCCTATCTTGTTATATAAGGGATAAGGTCAGACCTAGAGGGGAGGACGATCCAAGAGGCAGATCATTCCATTTCATTCAATCTGCCCTGCTTAGCACCGAGGGCAAGGGAACCTGTGAGAGAGAGGGGCACCGAGAGCTCCTCCACGCATCACGCCATCTTCCTCCTCTCCAACGAGGGGAAGGCTCCATCGGCAAAGAAGGCGACCTAAGGATTAGCACCGAGCTAACCCCTACCAAATCTCTCTCTACACTCTGCTATAACCCCGATTTTGGGTGCTCTAAGTATAAGGATCATCGTTTGTTGGACGTAGGGCATCGATTGGCCCGAACCAGATAAACCGTTGTGTCCACTCTATGATTCTTGTATTTTGAGTCCACCTAAGCCACCGGGACTCAGACTCGACAACGACTTGAACAACTATGCTTGCCCATGGTTCCAACCCCATGACGTGTGTGCTGCTTTCTTCATTGGTCCTTATGGCTCACTAGAAATGATAGTGTTTTTGATAAGTGCAGTCCTAAAACATTTTTGTGTCTTATTTAGGGAATATATTGGTTCCAGCTTAAGGGGTCAATTGCAAGAAGTGAAGAAAAGAAAGAATGTATCTACAAAGCTTGCTGGACCCTAAAGACATCGGCTTTGGCATTTTTCCTCTTATGGATGGCCCATTATGTCTAGGATTGCGAATTGATTTTCCGTCTTTTTTTTTGTGAGTCCGCTTTAAGCGTAAGTGTGAGAACCTTTTGTAATAATTTGGTGCGATTCCTCACCTTTGAGCAAGGATGAAGCTGGATGTTTATTCCATTATTAAAAAAATGTTCATCTAGGCCGTGTAATTTAGTATTGAGTGTAATCCATGTTGATTGTGGCATTCTAAAGAGATTTGAACATACATGAATGAGTCAATGATGTGATAAAATTCATACTCGCTCCGGTTTCCTAAAGAATGTCGTTTTGATGTTGTCTTAAGTCAAACACTTTAAACTTTGACTACAAATATTTTTTTTTGGGTTGAGTTTGAAAATATGAAAGTGATGTAAGTAAATTCTTCTCGAAATATAGTTTCATAAAAATATATTTTAACTATATTTTATAGCAAAAAGTAATGGTCAAAGTTATTTTTTGGAGACCGTGTCGCTGTCTAAAATAACATTTTTTAGAAACCGGAGGTAGTAACCGATACCAAATTAGTCTTAAATTTTAGGTCTACTAGTTAGTTTTCTTTTTTATCGATTTTAATAATCTCGTCGAACTGTTGGTTGGTAAAACATCCTTAGGGAGTTGAACTGTCATTTGGTAAAACTCTGTTGGTCGATATAGACTTATACCAATGCCACTTTCATCGACTTTGAGGAGCTGTCATTTATATTGATTGACGTTAAGTCAGTATAACGGCTTTAACGAATTTAATGTAGTCATTGTTCTGGGGATGTGGTGTAGTGCATGGAGACGCTGTGAGGAACTGCCACAGATTCACCACACGTGTCCACATGTAAGCATCCAACGTTCATAAATTCAGGAGGAGCAATTAAAACTATTGCATAGATTCAGGAGGACCACAACATAGAACTCAATTGGAGGAGTATTTGGAAATTCCGGGCTGAACCAAAGTGTCGCCACTTCATTTGGCTTCTGCTACAAAGAAAATTGCTGACGGCGGACAGAATAAACAAGCGAGGTGGGGGCGGTGGCGGGCACGGGCAAACCCAATTTGCAAATTATGCTACACCAGGCAGGAATCACACTCACATATGATTGCCAACTGTTCATTCGCAAAACTGATTTGGGAAGGTGGAAGGCTGGTCTGGAAAACAGGAGGTGCAACTGAACCAAAATGTAACAAAGGTCAGTGACTGGGTGGACTAAGCTGAACCAGGAAGAGGCGACGCACAAAACCAGCGAGCAACAATCATCATCTACACAGCTTGAAATCTGTGGAAAGAAAGACGCAAAAGAGTGTTTGAGAACAGAGCGCGAACTGCAGAATAGCTGCTTGCGGCAATCAGAGAAGACTTCCAGGCAGTTCAGAAGGCATGGGAGGACTAAGCCGCAGATGTGGATTTTTTTTCTCTTGTCCCTATAGCTTCTCGAGGGCGTGAATCCAGGCGACGAACCCTCCTAGCGCGACGTCGACGTACCCGACGCTGTCGCCCCTGAAGAAGGGCTTCCCCTTGGAACACTCGCTCAGGGCTCCCTCCAGCGTTGCCGCCACGGCTAATGACTGCCTCGTCCCCTCCGCCTTCTGCTCATCCGTCTTGCCCCTGAACACCATCATCCACGAGCTGAGGAGCTGCACACGCACAATCACACACGCGTCAGGATTTATAACAAATTAGTCAGGGATAACACGAGACTCTACCGATGGTTTTTGCGGCTCATAAATCGGCTACGGCTGTTTTATTATGAGAGAAAAACACTATATCATACCTGATAAGCCGGGCTGACATGCTCAAACAAACAGGGTGTATGATTTGACGTGGTGTGGTGTTGGTATGTACCTTCTCGTCAATGTAGGAGGCCCAGAAACGAGCAACAGTGCGTTCATGGGGCTCAGAAGGGAAGGAGGAGGAGGGCCGGCGTCAGCAAACGCCTCCTCGAGGTACTGAATGATGATCATGGACTCACATACAGGCTTGCCGTTGTGGATGAGTACGGGCACCTTCTTGTGCACAGGGTTGGACTTGAGGAGGAGCTCGCTCTTGTTGTTGAGGAGATCCTTCTCCTCGATGTACTCGTAGCTCAAGCCTTTGAAGCTTAGCGCAAGTTTCACTCTGCAGCACAAACGGGCCCGCGAACGAGCCTAGAAGCTTCAGCTGATTGTTTTGTCCAGCCATTTCAAGCAGAACTTGTTCTACGCTCGTGTGAAGGATTGGACCTTCCTATGATAGGTTTTATTCTTGTGTTTCCTTGTTCTTGGCGGATGGAAAACGAGGAGAGCTGGCATATATAGAGTTTGATATGTGGTGTGCGTGGAAAATTCATCGATCATATCCATGACGCTACATCTGGAATCAGCTAGAAATTACAGAAATGAAAAAATTAAAACATGTTTGAAGAACGATGATGTAAAAAAAACTCTGACCCAGCGGGGTAAGACAGGCTCGACACGTGGCTTAAGAAGAAGATCTTCTCACGTAGGCCGAGAAAATCCCCAAACCTCATCTCACTCATACACAAAGAACACCGTAACTTCCATGAGACTAAGATGGCCTTAGACCCGTGGCGTGGGCGAGGGGATTTTTTTAACGTGAGATAAACTACGTCTCCTCCGGTCAATAAATCCGTCTCCTTTTGAGTTTCGAACTCTGGCGGTAGAGTGCAAAGCGCACAGCTAGCGTTCGCTTGCGAAGAACCATGATGGAGACGTGTTAGTGCAAAATATAGATTCAAATGAAAGAACCTAGCTAGTACGTGTGTCGTACTATCTGCTTGTGTTTAGTAAAATGTTCCTTACAGTCAATGCTTAATTAGATGACGACGGTACAAATACTAAAGTTTGGGAGTCGTCATGTTTGACTTGACCTGTTTGTTTGCTACTAGAACATTGTCCTGTGCGTAGGTGTTACTAGTTCCTGTAGGTTTTCCCTGTTCTTGGCACAGAAAGCTAGCAGACGAGGAGAGGCCGGCAGCAAGCTAGGGGAGTTGCAGAAATCAAGTCAAGAATTTGAAAACATGTTTGGATAACGACGATGAAGACATGTTAAATGAACCTAGCTACTGTATGTTCCACGCAATCAATGCTTAGAAAAATACTCCTCGACCTATTACACATTTTTTTTACCCATGAGTTAAGTTAAAACTATACCTTCTATTCAAAATTCTCCTTTTAGATTTTATTAAAAATTTGATTCTAGGCACATGGTTACTACAAATAACATAAATCAATGTTTCATCATGTCGAGCAGCTTAAAATGTTAAATTTCCGGTATCTAAAAACTGTGTTATAGTTTTTTAAAGAAAACTGTAGGTGTGGATATGTTGTATTGTTTAGTCAAAATGTATAAATATCTCTATAAAATTTGCGACTTACATAATTTATTGTAACATGTATTAATATAATTTAAAATAAATTATTGGTATTTTCTTACATGATTCCTTAAGGGTTACTTAGATTATCTATTGCAATGGCAGATGTGTGTGGTTTTAGATGTTCACTTAGAAAGTTATAATGTCTATGTTCTCTTTCATAGTGGCAGGTGTGTTAGTAATTTAGAGATAGATTCTGGGATCAATATTTGTTGTTTTGATAATAGTGGAAGACGGTAGTTTTTTTATAAGAAGTAATAGATTAACGATAATGATAGGATGAGGATGTGGGACGCATTCCCGACCCACGCCGTGCCTCTACCTTTACCCCTGCCACGCCATTACTGGACCCAACCTGCCCGTGCCTTTACCCATCCTGACACAACTGGCGCTGCATGTGTGCCTTATCACCACCGCTCCTCTCTCTCTTGCCTCCGGCGCTACTCCTCCCTGCCTCCTAGGATGAAAACGGTTGGAAAACCTGCAACCGTTTTTTACTTTTACATTTGAATACGAAAACGAAAGCGTAAAGCGGTAAAACCGGAAATGAAAGCGAACATGAATTTATGGAATTTTGAGAATTTTGAAACGAACTAATTGAACGAAATTATGTCGAACACGGTGAATACAAACTATCAATACAGAATATTGACTCGGAGGACCAAGTTTATAACAATTAAAAGTGTATGAGACAAAGTGCATAACAATTAACAAGTTCTACAACTTTCATATAAAAAGTATCTCCATTGGAACCAAATAAGAATTAAGAAAGATTATTTTTCTAAGGCAATAGGCGCTTGTGCGCGATTAATATATTGTTGAAACTTTGTTTATTTTTTTTTTGAATATCTTAAAAACCTTAAATGAAAAAACTAAAACCTAGAAAGTTATAGATCTCGACGAGAGCTACAATTTTCATATAAAATCATCTTCATCTCAGATCCTATGAAAAAGATACAATTTTTCTAAGGTTGGATTTCTAGTGGGCCAAATTCGGGATATTCTGAATTAAAAGTAGAAAAGTAGAAAACGGTCGAAAAACGTCTAAACCATTTTCGTTCCGATTTATAATTTGGTGTTCCGTATTTCGAACTGAATTCAAATTTGTTCGAAAATATGACTTCGATCGGGTCAAATGTAGAAAACGATGTGGTTTGGTATGGGATATTTCCGCACCGTTTTCATCCCTAATGCCTCCCCCCTCTCTTTCAAAGGTGTGAGCATCTCGGCATGGCACAAGAATGGCCTTGGCGTGAGCGGGCCACGACGAGGAGGCCCGAGAGGCCTCGACACGGTGGTGCAACGTGGCGCCGATGGCCCCGATCACGGTGAATCGGCCATGCAAGGCCAAGCACGAGTGGCTCCCCGACAGATCTAGCTCCTCTCCTAGCGTGCATGCGCAACCTCCTTGTCACGTCTTTCTTGCCATGTCGCACAGCTGCTGTCGTCGGACCACTACCTACGATAAATTCCACACGCCGATGAGCATGCATTCTCCCAAGCAGCATGGAGATATTGTGATGCGCTGAAAGCGCATGTTGCAAGCGTATGTTTCAAGCATTTCAGATCTTTTAAAGGTATGTTGCAAGCGTATGTTTCAAGTGTTTCAGATGTTTCATATGGAGGTTGCAAAAGTAGATCGGGATGTTGCATATGTTGCAAGTGTTTCGTATGAATATTGCAAGCATTTTCACAATGTTTCATCTGTTTCAGATGTATCTTTGCAAGCGTTTTGATCTAGATGTTGCATATATTTCACACATATGTGGCAAGAGCATGTTTCAAATGTTTTAGTCTTATATTGCAGCAAGTCTTTTCATGTTGCAAGTTATAAGTGTTTATCTGGACGTTCCATATGTTGCAATAGCTATAAATGTATGTTGCAAGTGTATGTTTCAAATGTTTCAGCTGTTTTTAGAAGTATGTTACAAGTGTTTTATCCATATGTTGCTTATGTTGCAGTGGCTATACACATATGTTGCAAGCGTACGTGTGGATGGTGAAAAGTGACGGACCCACCGTCGAAGAACACATAGCAAGCCGAGAGAAACCGCATGGAGCACATCCCGAGCTCTCCCGTACTTAGGAGGACACCGGACGAGATGGTCATGACCTAGAGGCGTGCGATCAATTTAACCTCAGAATTGACAAGGAGACAAGATTGACCAATAAAAAGAGCATATCGGCAATTATCAGTTACTCAATTGCATAGATCTAAATAGTCGATGATCATGGAAACATGCAAAAAAGGTGTAAGAAGTAGACATGGAAGCATTAAATAAGAAACATACTAGCTTTTAACTAGGACAAAAATAAGTAAAAAGCATGTGAATAGCCAATATATTCTCAACGTACGGGCTATCGGCTAAAATAGCCGATTCCAATGAAAGTAAAGTCGTAGCATGCAAGCACTCAACCGTTGAACATGGATATGTCCATACACTTATCGGGATCCAAACCGCCACCTCTAACGGTGGGGATACGAAATGGACCGATGCAACCGTGATAGAGATAATAGATTAAACCCTCAAAGCTTACTTAATCTATAATGCGTTTAACGATGAATATTGATTCTGTGACTCTGACGATTACGTCTTGTAGGTAATTTCAAACCTTCGTTCCAACATTGCCTGAAAAAAGGACAATTCTAATATAACTCAGCTTATTTTCTTTCATACCTTTCTTCCTCGCACCCTCATATTCTTCTTCTTCAAGTCAGCGCTGGTAGTCCTTCTCCTTCTGGAGTTGCCATTTATTCAACAAGATTCTGGAAGTCACACGAGGACGCATAGCACCGACTCTAGATATCTCACCTTGTTCATATCGGCTCTTTTTTTTGATCGCGTTCTTCGCTTAGCCTTCTTATACTCATCACCAATTCATCGATTCATGCCAAACAATTTGTTGCCTCGGTTTGTCCTTGAATATGAGTCCGAGAGCCTTGTACTTGGAGCTGTTGACCCTGTGCCTAAGGTTGTTGTCCTTAAACCTGAGATTGTTGGCCCTAAGCCTGAAGCTGCTAAAGTTATTTTGCGTTATAATTATAAGGATTCTGGTACCCAGGATGTGGCAAAAGTTCATATGTGCTGGCATCAGAAACCAGGTGATATGCTTCTGGATAGTTGATCTGAGCATTGTGAGTCACATATCCTTGCAATCGACTGTTGAAGTAGTTAGGATCAATATTCTTGATGATCCTCTCCACTAATAGAGCAATTTTATGGGCTGATTGAGGTGTTTGATAGGAAGTACTGAATCTTCCCTAAGCCGGCCATTGCGCAACATGCTGAATAGCTAGAGAGGTTGGCTGCTGGACTAAATAAATTGGGTTTTGTCCAGTAGGCTAATTCGTCTGCATGACAGGGGCACTTGGTGACTGCTGTGCTGGCGGTTGGCCCCCTGTCATCTGACCTTGCCCCCCTACGGTTGGCAGGGTTTGACTTTGTCCCCTGCTGTTGGTAGGGTTTGATCTTGAGCTTGTCCTCCTGGAAGCTGTTGTATTAGTGGTTGTTGGAACTGCCCATCATTCGGCTACTGACTAGAACCAAGTACGTTCCTTCCCACAGCCGAAGGATTAAAGCCATTGAAGTATGCATGCCCCACTTGATTAACTGGAGCTCCAAAGAAAACTTCCTTCAAAACATTACCAATCATGTTAGCCAACACCTTATTGTGGTTTGTAAAGGCTCCGTGAACAGTCTTGTGAACCAAATGGACAGTAGTTCTTGTTTCAACATCTTCACTTTGTCCATGCAGGGAGGACGCTTATGGGGAGTCTTCTAGATGACTGAATCTCGCATCCTCCTGTCAGAAGACAAAGCAAACACTTCTCACGGGACTCCTCTCGCCGCCCTCTCAATGAGTGCTTTCTGATCATCAGGCAGGTCTTCAAGGTTGACCTTGACGATTGTGGTCCACCGGGCATGCCAAGAGTGTGTGGATGGCGAAAAGTGACGGACCCGCTACCAGAGAACACACGGCAAGCCGAGAGAAACCACGTGGAGCAGATCCGAGCTCTCCCGAACTTAGGAGGACACAGGACCGGATGGTCGTGACCTAGGGGCGTGCCGATCAATTTGACCACGCAATTGACAATGAGACAAGATTGATCAATAATTTAAGGTGGAACATGCTGGTGTTTGTCCAGACAGTTCCAAATGTGCGGCTAAGTAGCCGATGAGATAAGGCTATCGACTAAAGAGTCGATATCCAGCATGTTCATGACGCATGATAAGTAAAAAGAGTATATCAACAATTATCAGTTACTCAATTACATAGATCTAAATAGCCGATGATCATGGAACCATGCAAAAAAGGTGTAAGAAATAGACGTGGAAGCATTAAATGAGAAACATACTAACTTTTAACCGGAACAAAAACAAGTAAAAAGCATGTGAATTGCCAATATATTCTCAAGGTACGGGTTATTGACTAAAATAGCCAATTCCAATGAAAGTAAAGTCGTAGCATGCAAGCACTCAATCATTAAACATGGATATGTCCATACACTTATCAGATCCAATCTGCCACCTCTAACAGTGGGCCGGACCGATGCAACTGTGATAGAGATAACAGATTAAACCCTCAAAGCATACAAATCTATATGCGCTTAACGAAATCATGGAAGCATGCTAGATCGTGGAAGCATAGGCGATCGACTAAATAGCCGATGCGGACATAGCATGCAGCCAGAGGCCATGCTTGACCATAAACAAGACTTGCTATTTAACGATCTCCGATTTACAGTGCTAACAGTGGGGGTTGATCGAATCGATGGCAGCCATAATAGCAGTTCTAGACCATATTTCATTAACTAGCAAGCTTTACTTAGGGTTGAATATGTCCTAACCACATGCTATCTTCGATCAAGACCTGGATCAAAAGGCTAAGCTAACCGAAACCATCGTCACAAAGAAGATGTAAACAGTAAAAGCAACAAGACGATGATCAAAAACAAATATAAAACCGATCCGTTTCAATCTTAATCGGGAAGGGGTGATTTTGTTACAAATAGTAAGAAACTAATTATAACAAGATCGATAACTAGCAAATCTATTAAAAGCAGCAAGGAAACCCTACCAATCTTAATTGATCTAGCCGATAACTAATCCAGATCGAAATTTGTACGAGATACTGAGCGAACCGATGCGTACAGTACAAATTTTGATGAGAATCAAGGGTAACTTGTATCAGATAATTGTAAGAGATACGAGCTGAACCGATGCAACCTTACAATTAACCGATGATAACTAACTTATACCGTATTTGCAAGAGATCAGACTTAATTGAGGGCAGCCTTGCAAATAAAATATAAGTCGTGACGGATACTCACAGACAAACCGGTGGTCGAACTTAACCGATGGCAGCTTTGCTTGCTGAAGAACTCATCGAGATCTACTCTACTCATACTCCTAGGGGGTGGCGTAAGCCGAAAGATAAAGGTACTGTTTGTTGATTGATCGCTGAGATATCCATTACAATAGTCGAGTTCCATATTTATACCCGAGGCTTGACTACGAGTCCTGGTTGAACAAGACTGATTACAAGACTTGGAAAACAAAACAGAATTTCCTAAATTACGATAACTTAGACCCCAATCTTCCTCTTCTGCGGAGTCCGACGTGTCTTCCTGTTTTCGGTCGATGCCATTTTGCTGCCGGAGCCTTCTTGAGATGACGATGTCATCGAAATCCAGCCAATTCCAATCAGCATCTTGGCCAGCCGATTCTACACTCATCACGGCTTTCTTTGGTAAGTTTCTGAATCATGGGGTTTCCATGCAACGAACAAAATTTTGGTGTCAACAGTATGTTTCAAATATTTCATCTATTTCAGATGTATGTTGCAACAAGTGCTTCATGGTGCAAGTGTTTTCAATTTTCATTAGCCAAAGACGGAAAGCGAAAGCGGCCTAGCGAGACGACAGTCTCCGCATGCATGCCCACTAGCATGCCGTGCTTCATGGTGCAAGTGTTTTCAATTTTCATTAGCCAGCACGGGAAGCGAGCGCAGGCAGAGACGGTCCTGCATGCATGCCCACTAGCATGGCGTGCATACGCAATAAAGAGATGGCATGTGTATGCTGCCGCATAACAAAGAGATCGAGCGCATATAGCAATAGATTATGGGTGTTTCATTAGCCGGCACGGGAAGCGAGCGTAGACAGAGATGGTCCTGCATGCATGCCCACTAGCATGGCATGCATACGCAATAGTATGGCATGCGTATGCGCGTAGCAGGCGCATCTAGCGCATATAGCAATAGCTTATGGGTGCGTGCAGCAGGAGCTAGCAGGAGCATGCAGCAGGCGGGGGCAGGCAGCAGCCAGGGCAGCATGCGCGTAGGCGTGCAACAGCATGTGCATGTGGGCGCAGGCAGCAGGTGGGACAGGCAGCAGCATCATGCGCATCAGGCAGGCAGGCGTGGGTGTCTGGATGGGAGGTAGCGGCCAAACGTCCGGACTCTAGCCACGCCAATACATTAATTCTCTTAAGTGCATCTCGTGAGGTTAAAGTCTCTTTGGACTAGACACTAATTTAATAATGATATAGGTGAGTAATTTAGATGCAAATGTCAGAGGTTACAAACTTACAATACAATGGCAAAGTGGACAATTTAGATGCAAATTAGGTAAATAGCGGCTACTTTAGATTAGTGGATAATTTAGATGTAGATTTAGGGGTTCCTTTAAGTTGTTATTTGCAATCAAAGAAGTAATTCTTAGAAGAATAATATATACTTTCAATGACTTATTATTAATTTTTTTAGATAATGGAAAAGTTCTGGCTTTGGACCTCTTCAGAGAAGACTATATATTATTAATAATAATAATTAGAATCTAACAAATTGACTGTCAATGTTTCATTTTTAGGATTGTTCCTGCTTCGGACCTCTTCATTTTTAGGATTTGTCACTTTTCCTAGCATAATAGCATGTTTAATGAGGATTAACGCTCTTTTAATTAGTAATATATAGTAAGATACTTAATAACTTTTATGTAGGTAGATTTGCGATTCAAGCTAACATTATTATTATATCTAAATGCATTACGTGTTGTGCTCATAATTCATTTACTTTGACTTCAGAACTCCCGTAAAAGTCACCATATTAGATAACAATATCCTGTCATCTGACTACGCAATGGATGCAATGATAGGGTTGTTAAACATTTGTGTGAATGGCCTCATCGGTGACATAGTGCACATGCTGAACATTGGCCACATGCGCCTCATAAAGCTATACTTTTGCGCAGGCTAGCATTTTTTTTTTTTTGCCTCTTCTTAGTAGAGAACGGATGGCAATTCCTAGAGACTTAAGTATTATTATTATTAAATTATTAAATCAAAGGAAGCAAAGTTAGATCATCTCCCGTCTCCACCAGATTTTTTATACTCTCCCCTATCTTTTAAATAGAAAATGTAACAGCTGCATCATCTCCTATCACATCTCTTCTCGCTATGTTATTTTGGAGTATTTGCCGTCATCTCTCCTAAAGAAAGGGGAGACCTATTCCTCTCCTAAAGCAGGGTGAGGTTTTGGTAATCTGCTAGAGCAAAAGTCACTCATATCCTAAAGTTGCTTTTGAGAGATCTCGTATAAATTATTATAGGAGATAAAGAATAGGAAACATGGTGGAGATGCTCTAACAAGAAGTAAATGAAGAAACAAAAAGAGACAAAGAAAATTAAGAGTAGCCTACTAATTACACATTTACACCATAGTTTGTGTCCATTGATCAAAGGGTAGCGAAAGTCTTGACTCTGTGGGAGATCAACAGAACTTCTTTGAAGAAGAGGCGTCTGCAAGCACTATACTAGGTTGGACTCCTTTGAAAATTAAGTCCTTTCTTGCTATCCAAATTACCCAACACAGCAGCGCCACTGCTACCATGAAGAATTGTGATTGTCTCTTGTCCTTGAAATAGCTTGTGATTTCAGAGAAGCTCCTATTTGGTGGAATATCTAGATTGATGAATCTCCAACACTGTTTTGCAAAAATGACAATGGAGTAACAGATGTTGCAAAGTTTCTTCTTCATCTCAGTTGCACAAGACACAATTAATTGTAAGCGTCCAAATCCATGTTGCTTTGAAAGCATCATGTTTGGTTTTGGTAATTGAGTGACAACTAGTGGACTAACATTTTGCCTAAGTGTTGATTAGTTTAGGTGAAGTCCACGCCAAGGTGGTGAGGAAGGCTAGGACTTGGATGAAGCGTGATCATGCAAATGGAACAATCTCACTTGGAGAGAAAATGAAGAGGTGAAAACAAGCCCGAAGTCAAAGGTGTATGTCAAGGGTTTTGTTTTTGCTGGTCGAGACGTAATGGAATGCATGGTCAGGTACTCGGGTTTATGATACATAGTTATACTATTAAGAGGAGAGCTCTAAAGCTACACGGTTATCTAGTGCCACTAGGTGTTGATATACATGCATATGCATTAGACCTAGTGACGTGGTGAGTAGCAAGCGAAAATATATTTGAAAACACTTTGAAAAATACTAACTTAGGGCTCAAATGTTTGGCAAAAACATTTTTGAGTTAGCATGCTTGCTTGTGAAGATGAGAGAAAAGCACTTCATAGTGCTGTTTTGCACTCATCAGAGTGCTCCGGTGTGTCACTAGAGTGCTCACCATAGTGCTCCCACAGTGTACTGACGTGGGCATAGTTTCAGTGTGCACACCTTAATATCTGGTGTGCACCGGAGTCATCTTGGAGAAGGCCTAATGGACCCACTTGCACATGGAGAAGGCCCGCGAGCTCCATGGAGTTACCTGGTCGATAGCTTAGCCCATATGAGGGCATCCTCACAAGAGGCTCAAATGAGGATTAGAGGGAAGCATGGGGTTCTCGATACCTTGGTAAAAATTGAGAGTCATCAACGGGAGTTTGCATTTTCTACCCTTAAGCTTCTGCATTTATATTGTGTACTTAAGTTGTGTGCTTTATATTCCTAGTCTAACTTGCTACATTAGTGATAGGATTGGAACCTATGTTGCATAACTCTTTTATGGTAGAGATAGAAACACATTAGAGGTCGTGTTTAGTATTAAGTTGCCTAATTCAAAACCCCTCCCCCGTCTTAGGTATCATGGTTCCTTCAATTTGGAATTTAATTTAAGAATTTTTCAATGATCTCGGATGTTGACATGGTCTACACCACATTTTAGTTAGACCTTTGTAGTTGTCAAGTTTTTTTATTTAAGTAGTTTAGTTTTTGAAATTCATTTTTAAAAAATTCAAAAGACCGCAATTGTTAACATAGTCAATACCCAATTTATTGGTTGATGTGATCTTCAACTTTGTAGTTGACAAGTTTTTTTTATTCAATTCGTTTAGAGTATATCAAACATATGTTTTAATTTATCATATTCTTATATTCAAATTTTTGAAATTTTTAAACAATCTCAGATGGAGACTGTTGTGCTTCACAAGATCTAAAACTTTGTAATCGAAACCTTTTTTATTTAAGATTATTTAGCGATCAAAATATTTAATTCAAGATTACAAAATGCTAATACAAAATAGTAACATCCTATACTCACTCACAAGTGAGCATGCAGTGCCGTGGGTGGAGACATGTCGCATGAGGCTAAAGATCATGGATTTGACTCTTTGGATACACGTGATTTATAGAGATGAGCGGCTAAATACTTGCACTCTGACTAGATTTATAAAAAGATATATGAACATACGTAATACTTAGAGTAACTCCAGCAGAGCCTCTACTTGAGTCCTCATCCTATTTATGAGGGTGCCTCCTAGAGCCCTCAAATTTGAGAGGAGCCTCAATCCCCCTCCCACCCCTCATTCCTAGGGGTCCTGGGCCAAGCCCTCAAATCACCATTTCTGGTTGTTTCCCACGTTTCCTTTCCTCGTTAGGTAAAGGCCGCCTGTTTAGCCATCCGTGCACCACCCCGCTTTCGGCTTCCCCTGTTCAAGGCGTGCGTGTCACATCCATCCAGTTTGGAGTTTGGCTCAGAGTGGCCCCCTGTGCATGTTAATGATATATTATGGAGGGTTTAGTCCCACCTTAATTGTTTAGGTGGGTTAGACCAACATATAAGGCTTCTATAATTCATCCCATCATCCCTAGGTTAATCCTTTTACACGAAGCGATGACGAAAGCGTAAGTGGGATGGTGAAAGGTGTGGTTCGCTCAACGTCCAGAGTGGATCTAAGCCGTTTAGACTCTGGGGTGTTACAGTGCGACGTGTGGATAGGCGTTACAGTAAGGGAGAGGTCGCACCTCGAGCAAGAAAACAACACGGCAGCTCTAGCGACCACCCCTCCCCGGCTCCTTCCTCTCTTGGTGACTTTCCCCGTGTCGCCTCTCCCCGCTAGAGCCCCTCGCTCCCTAGCTGCGCCACTCTCATCTGGAGCCATGGCTATGCCCCTCCGCATTGGAGCCCTTCCTAATGGCTGCGCCCCCAGCATAGCCGTGTTCATCAATTGAGAGAAGATAAAGAAAGAATGAAGACATTGTTTTGAGAGCTACTGCCGGAGTGTATCCCACAAAATAGAGCCCTCAAAAGTAGGGACCTATTTTGTGGGTTATTGCTAGGCTTCTCTAAATAAATGTATTATCAAGATGTATTTCATATTAGAGTTAATGAAATTACTAATGCTCCGGATACTTAGTGTATTTTTTCTATAAATTAGTCAAAGTTAGAGGAATTTGATTTGGGGTAAAAATAAAATGTTTGAAGTATTTTGTAACATTTAGCGACGAGCATGGAACACCGCATATCCAGTTCTAGATGATCGATCTGAATGCTGTGTCATGACTTAAACTTAAATTATATATACAAAAAAAACAAGCCCAGTAATGGCGGAAAAAAAGAAAAATGGTAACAGAAAGCAATATGATACAACCGTTCATGAGCATTCCAATCCTGGATAGTAGTGTCTCTCATCTTTCTAGTCTACTCTCTTCGTCCTATAAAAAGTGTCATTGTTACTTTTTAAGAAGTGGAACACTTTCGACTTAGAACAAATATAATACTATATTTTATAATAAATTATTAAATATATTTTATAATAAACTTATTTAGAGATACAAATGATGATCATATTTTCTATAAATTTAATCAAAGAAAGTTTGACGTACGGGACGGAAGGGTTAGCTTATAGAAAAGGAGAAAAAATGTGTCTTTCTGTGTCACTGTAATTTTTTTGTTTGATAAAACTGTCACTCTGCAATTGACTGTTCTTTCTCTTACCTCTAAATCAATTCGTTCTATCTTTCTGTCTTTATGATTAGGAAACGGCTGTCTAATTGGCAAAGTGAAGATCTTTAAAACTGATCGACCGTATAAAATCCAAGACACAGCAGCTTCGATGACGAAAGCGATCACATCAGCTCGAAACTCAAGGTACGACAAAAAGAGGCAGCTGTCCGGACCATGACGCACGCAAGGACGTCTAGATAGCCTGGACAGACATCGGTTTCAATCAAGCGATGGTGTTTTCTCTCATAATAAATTAATATTAATCGAGCTTATCGAGTTTAAACCAACCAAATGAAATAAGCGCCGAAAAAAAAAAGAGCACGAGCTCGTTTTGTATATAAATATGTATATCCACATACAACTATTACTTGCAGCAAACTTCTCCTCAGTCACAGAAATGAGCTCGCCGCCACGTGACAGAGCTTCTCACAATACACCACTCGGCTAACAAGGATCTACCCCACACAAAAAAGTTGCTTACTAGAGACATAAGAAAAAACACAGAACCGTTATGTTCCTATAAAATGCTCATTTATTATAAAAATACACTAACGCTCGACAAACTTCTCACCGGTTGCTTTTAGAAGGAAAAAGGAAATATTCTAAGTATATTATAATTGGTAAGTGGTCTTTGCATGGATGGATGAGTAACAATTTTGTTAACACACAGGTAGCTACAATAGCAGTAAGGGAAATACTAGTGTTTAGAATAGAAGACGAAACTAAGATGAGGCCATCTGAGAGAAGCTAGCCAAGAAAATTTTGCTCCTATGTATTGCAAGTACTTTAAGTACAAAATCATCAAATAATGAAAAAAAATATATATATAGTTTCTGACAATGCTCCTTCCGCTCATAGGCTGTTCATCATAAACATGTCAGAGTAATTGATTTTTTTTAATCCATGGAACCGAAGCTAACTTGGTCCCATCCCATGTGCCAAGTTTTTGCTAAGCTAGCACTTGCACGTTCTTCGCCCTTCTCCCTCGCCCTTCCGTGCCGGGAGGTCCTCCTGTGCCGTGGAGAGGGTACCCGCGGGGCCCGGAGGTGTCTGCCTGCACCGGGCCGTCGGGAGGATGAGTTTTTTTTTTTTTTTTGGGCTCCCTGAGGCAGCGTTGGGAGTACGCGTAGCAGGAGATAGGCTAAACCGCGTTGGTTTCGTGTCCACGGGGACGGATGATGAGGCGTAGAGGAAGCTTCACGGCACTGGGGTTTGGAGTGGAGTGGAGCACGTTTTGCTCGCGTGGTGGGCCGTCCGAGTGCAATGTTTTTGAGGCTCGCTCGAGTTGTCGTCACGTGGTGGCGGGGCCTGCTGCATGTGATGTGAATGGCAGTGTTTTTGAGTGCAATGTTTTGTATATAAATACTGTCAGTAGAGCTCTGCACTAGGCCAAGAACTCGAACCACAAAAATGTCAGAGGCAGAGGCCGTGCGTGTGATCGGCCTATGGGCGAGCCCGTTCGTGATCCGCGTCCTCATCGCGCTGAAGCTGAAGGGCGTCAAGTACGAGCTCGTGGAGGAGGTGGTGGGCAAGAAGAGCGAGCTGCTGCTCAGGTCGAACCCGGTGCACAAGAAGATCCCCGTCCTGCTCCACCACGGCAAGCCCATCTCCGAGTCTCTCATCATCGTCCAGTACATCGACGAGGTCTGGTCCTCCGACGCGCCGGCCTTCCTCCACGCCGACCCTTACACCCGTGCGGTCCAGCGGTTCTGGGCACAGTACGTCGATGACAAGGTAAAGCAAAACTAGCTAGTCGATCGAGCTCTTTGTCTGAGCAATTCTAATCAGTTTTCAGTAGCAATTTATAATGATGGTGTCAGAGTGAGACTAATCATGCTCTTCCTGGCTGGTTGACACTCACGCAGCTCCCTTCGGCGATCCGCATACTCAAGGGAACGGATGACGGGGGCAAGGACCAAGCGGCGGAGCAGCTGTCCGCCGCCCTGCAGCTCTTGGAGGAGGCTTTCGTGAAGCTCAGCCAGGGGAAGCACTACTTCGGCGGCGACAGCGTCGGGTACCTGGACATCGCTCTGGTGTCGTATGTCGGCTGGGTGAAGGCGGTGGAGAAGATCGCCGGGGTCACTCTCCTGGACAAGGCGAAGGTTCCGAACCTGGTGGCGTGGGCCGATCGGCTCTGCACCCACCCGGCCGTGGTGGACGCGATCCCTGACGCGGACAAGTTCGTTGAGTTCAGCGTCACCTATGGGTCGTTCTCAAAGCCTATCATCAATGGTCCCAAGTGAGCAAACGGGTCTGCTTCGTGATTTTCAGTGCGCGTGTGCTAGTGGTGTCACTGTCAATAAGCTGTAGTATGTGTCCTTCCACTGGAAATAAAGCTTTCTTTGGCTCTGTTCGTTTCGCTTAAATTTGCTTCTTCCTTTTTCTGATGCTGATGTATCACGAGAGAAAAACATTGTTACATCGTTGAAAAGTACTGCTGAAAGGAAAATCAACGCATTCACAGGCTCAGTATTTTTCGGACTCGTCCATTCCAGTCGGTTTCACATATAAAGTCAAATTCAAGAAACGGAGGTGCTAGCGCCCGGATATCTGGTCCAGCGCCCGTGCAGCCTACCCCTGTTCGCTGATTTTTCCCGCCTCACACGTGCACCTCGCCCAGTCTTAGCTCCCGCATGTCCGGAAGACTCGCCTCGCACTCGTACCCCGCCCTATCTATCCCAATTCAAGGCCATTCGCCCCACTCCACACACGCACCCTGCCCCGATCGTGCCCCCACCGCCGGTCTGAGCACGCCCCATCCGCAGGACACCGGCGCGTTTCGCGCCCCGTCCGTCGGCCCCCAGCTCGCCGTGCCCCATTCCCCGTTGTCCCTGCCATGCCACCACATTCCTCATGCCCCCTGACTCTCCGAACAACGTGAAAGATGCGCAACATGAAAAACTTGAATGCAACATACGTATGCAATAGATAAAACATCTAGAACATGCACTTGTAACATATGTATGAAATATATACAATATCCATATATAAACATTTGCAACTTGCAACATGAAAACACTTACTGCAACATAAGACTCAAACAACTAAAACATTTGGAACATATTGTTACAACATATGTGTGAAACACGTTCAACATCCAGATTAGAACGTTTATAATATACGTTTGGAACAGATGAAATATTTTGAACAAGCCTCTAAAACACTTCTAGCATGCCTCTGAAATACTTGCAACCTGTGCAACATCCCTAATACTTTTGCAGCATCCATATGAAACAATTGCAACATAGCTCAAAAACGTCTGAAACACTTGAAACATACGCTTGCAACATGCGCTTTCATCGCAACATCTCCTTGCTGAGGTCACGGAATGCAGCAGCCATGGCGTCGACAGCGGCCACGACCTTCTGGTGGGGAACGGCAACGTCGGTAGCACCTCGGCAGCACCTAGCAGCACCTCGGCACACGCGGGGCACAAGACACAATCGCGCAGCAGTGGTGGTGTGTCACGCAGCGAGCTGGAGCGGGCGCGGCGGGGGATGGAGCACGGTCTTTGGATGGGGAGCGCTTGGCGCGAGATGGGATGCTTGGCGGGGAAGACGGCAGTAGTGAGAGCGAATGACATAGCAGCACGTGATTGGCGAGAGCGATAGGGAGATATTTTTGAGAGAGAGATGAGGAGACGCAAAGAGTAAGCAGGCCTATTGGGCTGGTACACGCAAGCCTAGAAAGCGACGGATGGACACCCGCTCCTCCTGAGTATTACCGTTAAGGAAACAACAACACCACGTAGCCTTGTGTTCTCAAAATAATGTTGTCATATGCCATCTGTAGGAGCTGGTGCCCTTTGCAAGGCTGCCTTTACCTCCCATCTCGCTAACCAGTGATCTAATCGCTCACGGCTCTTGAGATGATGAATCTTGCATGCAATATTTATATGATGTTTGGTTTGAGAAACCACTCCATACTATATGAGTAGCTGCGTCATGAGTTGATTCCTCAAATTTTGTAGAATGGCTCCATTCCTAATACTATTATTAATTATTGACTTATGAGAAATAAAGCGATGATACATCATCCTACTCCATTCTACGAACCAAACAAATATCGTAATGAATGACTAGATGATGGACTAACTCATCATCAACTTCCAGATATGCGCCTGTAGCCTCGTCATGATATATCAAAGGCAGTATGTTTGTCTCAGAAAATCTCATGCAAGCAAATCAAATTAAAGTCGCCCCTGAGTGTGAAAGCGAGCATATTAATGGGTGATGCAAAGAGCGGCACAAAAAGTTACTCCTTTCTCACAAATGACGACGTTTTAGTATTTCTAAATTAATAGCTTTTATTATAAATCTAGATATAATGTATATCTAGATAAAAGTTACGAATCTAGAAAAGTCAAAACATCTTATAATTTGGAACGAAAGAAGTATTTCACAAGATTAAAAGCCATACAAAATATATTTTTATGATTAACTTCTTTTATAATTTGTAGTTAATTACTTAAAAGCAATATTAGGGTCACTTAGAATATAAAAATTTGAATGCGAATCTTATCGCTAAATTTTCTTATAATTTGACTAACTATTAGTCACATTTTGTAAATTTTTATTTTTTGTTCCTCAGATCAAACGAGCCACAGGAAGGAAGCAATGTACTCCATATGTGTAATCTCTGAACTTTTCGATGCGTAAATTTTTCGGTGGCCGATTGCTGAAGTCGCCACTCACCAGCGGCGCCTAAAGTCTCGTTGCCCGTGGAGCTCATCCACCTGAAATGCAAACGCACCTCTTCAAGGACGCCAGCAATGACATCAGGAAGAGGCAGAATGGTCAAGTGGAGCAAACGTAGAAGCTAAACTAACTAGTACTCCTGATTGATTGACGACTACTAAATCACCATATATAAAAAGGAAAGTAAAAAATGATGGTCAACCTGTTATCACCGTCCGGTCAAAGAAAACTTCAATAAAGAAGGGAAAACCTTGCTCCTGAGGGTGTAGACCTGCGTATACAAAGACTACATCAAATACAGAGCCACACAACGCTGCGACGAACTCGCAATCCACAAACCCCACGGCACCAATCTGATCGTCGGCAAAAATATAAAAATGGCGAACGGCGGTGAAGAAGAAGAAGCGGCGGCGGCGGTGCGCGTGATCGGCGGGTGGGCGAGCCACTACGCCATCCGCGTGTACGTGGCGCTGAAGCTCAAGGCCGTGGACTACGAGTTCCTGCAGGAGATGGTCGGCAACAAGAAGATACCGGTGTTTCTCCACCACGGCAAGCCCGTCGCCGAGTCCATGATCATCCTCCAGTATATCGATGAAGTTTGGGCTGTTAGTTGATCTTCACCATAGGCCCAACGGCCTATTGGGCCCTTATCTCTGCTCCCTGATCGGGGAGCCCAACCCTAATCGGTTGGTGGGCCCTGTCATGACAAAGCACACATAAAAGGAAGGTGGGGGTGAGGGCTCGGACTACGAGGTTCATCGGAGCCGCCACCCACTCAACAGAGAAACCCTAAAACCGATCTAAAGTAGTGTTGGAAGCGTCGGGATGTGCCCCACCACCACCGTCGCCCCTGCAGGTTCTCCACCGGCGCCACTGGACATCACCTCCTCGCCACTACGACATCTACTACACTGCGGCATCGGCGTTCATGCTTGCCGAGAAGCTGCAACAGAGAAAGGCGAGGAGCCTACCCCAATCTACGGGTCACACAGAGGTACCAATCCTACGATTCTAACATTGGTACCAGAGCCAGGCTGCCTCTGTGTGACTCTAACCCTAATCGGGTAAAAGAAACAGAAAAGGGATCAGGGGTGGCGGAGGTCACTGGAACCCCGGTCACCACCGCCACCGCGCGGGAAAAGTGCCGCACTAACACGGCAAGAAAGAACAGATCCGTGTTCGGATCAGAGAAGAAGTAAAGGAAGGGGAAAAGAGGGATTCGGTACAAATAAGAAAAGAAAAGAAATCAAAAGAAAACCGAAACCTAACCCTAGATCTAAACCCTATTCCCATCCGCTGGTTCGGAAAAGAGAAGAACACAGTCCAAATCGAAAAGAAGAAGGGGATGGGAAAGGAGAAAGGGAGAAGGGTAAAGGAACCGTTTCGGATGGGAAGGAACCCATTCGGATGAACTCCGAAAAGGAAAAGAAATCAAAAGAAAATGAAACCCTAACCCACCCAATCGGTCAAACAAAGAAAAGCAAACAAGATCTAAATCCGATTGGGGAACAAGGGAAAAAGAAAACAGTGAAACCCCATCCCCAAACCCTAACCCTAATCCCCAAATCGGATGAAATCCGAGCACAAGAACCAAAGAAACCGAAAGGGGAAGAGGGGAAGGGGGTGGCTTACCTCACCGTCGTTCACGCCGGGCGCCGCTGAAAAAAAAAGGGCCGGCGGGGCTTGCTTCGCGCCGGGATCCGCCACACGAGGCGCCATGTTGCCAGCCGCTCGGCGGCGGGCAAGGCTCACCATTGGGAACGCGCGACCGGGCGAGGGGTCGGCGACGGCGCCGGGGCTCGCTGCTCCACTCATTCGCCTTGCTCGCTCTCGCTCGGTTTCATCGCTACGGCTGAGAGAGGAGAGGAAAGCGGCGAAGAGAGAAAGAAGAGAGAGAAAGGCAGGGGGCGAATGGCGCTAGGGTTGCGGGGAGCCGAGCGGCGCTGGGGTTTTGACCGACCGAAACGCCCGCTCGGCCGTCCGATTGGATTCAACGGTGCCAGATGCGCGGGCCAGCATCACGGCCAAGGCGCGGCGAAGCGTGAGGCGGAATCCGGCCCAGCCTAGGTTGCTGACTTTGGCCTTGGGAGCTGTACATGACGTGGGCCGTGGGCCGCTTTGCCTGTTGGGCCAAAAACAATGAAAGAATCTAGATCAGTTTTTGATTTTTCTTTTCCAGTAATTGCTAATTTCTGGAAAATGAAAAATAGCTCAAAAGAAAAATAGAAAAAGTAATTTTTCCCTGTGGGTAAAATTCAAGAAAAAGAGATTTTTTCCGCTGCTAAAAAAAGTATATTCTCCAATAATTTTGAACAGACATGATATTTAACTGGAGAAAAGAAAAAAAATTCCAGTAAATCTTTATTTCCTGGAAATTGATTAATGGATTAAAGAAAATAGAAAAAGCAATTTTCCCTGTGGGTAAAATTCAAGGAAAAGAGAAATTTTCCACGGCCAAAGAAAAGTTGTTGATTCTTCAGTTATTTTGAACCAATGTGGTATTTAATTGGAGAAAAAAAAGAGTTTTGATATGATTATGATGTTGTTATTTTCTGACCAACGTTGTTAATAACAATATCATAATTATAATGATTTATGCATTAATTCTACTTCTGCCCAACGGTGATGTAGAATTAGTGTAGAAGAAAAGTTGATAATTTTAATGATTTATGCATTAATTCTACTTCTGCCCAACGGTGATGTAGAATTAGTGTATAAGAAAAGTTGATAATTTTAATGATTTATGCATTAATTCTACTTCTGTCCAACGGTGATGTAAAATTAGTGTATGAGAACAGTTGTAAAAGTTAATGATTTATGCATTAATTCTATTTCTGTCCAACAGTGATATAGAATTAGCGTGTAAGAACAGATGTGAAAGTTAATGATTTATGCATTAATTCTATATTTACCAAGCGATGATGTAGAATTAGTGTATAAGAATAGTTGTATGTTTTGATTTTGACCAACGTTGAAATCAAGGCATGCAAATGGTGTTATTTTATGTTAAGAAAAGTTTTGACCTGATTTTCATCTTGTCTAAGGTGGACTGGGTAGTCACCTCACCGTGTTCCACTGAGATTGTGGCACCGGTGAGGGAGACAAAAGTGAATGATGCCACTTGGGCAACTAAAGAAAGGGATTTTGAATCCCAAAAAGATATCCTATGGCTTTTGAGCATAGAAAGTGGGTCACTGCAAACAAGAAATGTTTGGCGGTGATAAAGAACATGATTGAACCTGCAATTGTGGGCTCAATCCCAGAATGTGACACGGTCACCGAATACCTCGATAGAATAAAGAGTGGGTTCACTTTGGCTCTTCAAAGACATATGCCACTTAGGTGATAAAGCAGTTGGTCACAGAGTGTTACTCTGGAAATGGTGGCATAAGAGAGCTCACGATGCGTTATTGAAATTATGGCACTGTCGTTTAGGCCATATTTCGAGGGAGAGAATAGAAAGACAAGTTAAGAATGATATTCTTCCTCCATTAGAGCTGTCAGATTTAGAACAATGTAGAGAATGCATAAAAAGAAAGTATGTAAAGAAGATTAAGAAAGATGCCAAATGAAGTGCAGGAGTTTTATAGATTATTCACACAGACATCCGTGGTCAGTTTTCCTGTAAAGAGTGTGGATGGTAATGATTCATTCATAACATTCACATATGAGTACTCCCATTATGGCTATATTTATCCAATCAAAGAAAGAAAAGATGTATTGGATAAATTTAAGATATTAAAGATTAAGATAGTCAGGTCTGACCATGGAAGAGTACTACGGTCAGCATACCCTAAAAGAATGGCATAGTAGCCCAGTATTCTATACCGGGCAAACCTCAGCAGAATAGAGTAGCTAAAAGAATCAATCGTACCCTGATGGATATGGTGGGCAGTATGATTGTGGACTAGACTACTATATAAGCCTTGTAGAGTCAATGTCATCCACAACTCCGGGTTTATTCTTTTTCAAGGGGTGAAGTTGAAAATGCAAGTGAGTTGATGAAAGTGTGTGGTTCATTCACTGTGTAGAACAGATGGACTAGTGCCGCTTACACTCTAAAGCCTTACAAAGATCTTTTTGATTTTTTTAAGAACTTTTAGAAATTATCTTTTTTTATTTAGCACGTATCTTAAGAATTTTACATAGAACCTCTAATTAAAATTAGTAATGTAAAACTAATCCACCTTTTGTTTTGCGTCTTTGAAAGGGGCAACAAAACATATATTTGTTCTTTCATTCTCGAGAGAGTAAGCTTGCGGCGGGTTGGTTCGCAGACACCGCTAACCAACATCGCTTGCCACAAAGTTTATTGGCAGGTTTGTGGCTAGTCACCAAGCTATCTACTTTGCGGGACAAGCCTTCCACGGACATAATATATTTAGTCGCAAAACCCGCGAGGGCTTGCCGCACACACAACATCCCTCAAATATCGGTGGCCAACAAGTGAAAGAAAGTCTGCGAGGTACAGGAACAAGATCATAATAACGGGCACATGGCGCTGCACAACGACGAACCGGTTGACCTTGTCGGCGCCGTCTTGGAGCGTGGCGAGCGCCGTCGACACGAAGGCGCCCATCGATCCATGCATATGCAGTTAGCTTGCTAGCTATAGCTCTCAAATGACAAATCGATCTCTTCACTAGAAAATACGTACGTGCAGGCGCATATATACATACGATACGTACGTCGATGCAGGCCTTGTGGAAGCGGCTCATCGGTCGCAGGGGCAACTCGTCGCCGGTGTCGTCGTCGGATTCCTCGTCGGCCTCGTCATCGGGGACCTCGAGGATGAGGCACGCGTGGCAGTTGCGACGACGACGACGGCCTCGAGCTGTGGGCCGCTGGTGTTCGTCGTTGTGGAGGAACAGCCGTAGAGCCTCTGCCCGACTATCGTGACGACACTAGCGGTAGGGTTCGGGAGATGCGGGTTCTAACAGTTTTCTCTATTGTCCAACGGGCTCGGCGGGTTGAAAGACGTTGGGCCACAAAGAAATTGCAGCTGAGCCACGATAGCCACGAAGATAAATTTTGCGGGGCGAGCGGGCGGGCTACGCTAACAACCCGCCCCGCCTGCAATCGTATCTAAGAGGATGCAACAACATTATAGGTGAGTCAAGCTAATCAAAAAGAGATGATATGGCACACCACAATTACCTTGGACCACGGCTGCAGCTGAGAGCTCGACCAGCTTCATCACGTCCGGCATGACTGCCTGGGTTTTGTTCAATGCGCCGAAGCGCTCCAGCCACGCCGCCAGGAGTGGGGTCTTGTCGGCCTCAAAATGCTTCATGCCAGACAACAGGTCCCTCGTCTTCACCCATGCGACGAAGCCTCCGAGCGCTATGTCCCCATACCCGATGTTGTCGCTTGAAGAAGGGCTTTCCCTTAGAGCACTCCTTGATTGCTCCCTCCAAGGTCTCTATCATGACAAACAAGCCGCTTCCTCCTCTCGCCTTCTCTCTTCATCATCTTGCCCATTATCATCACCATGAACAATTTGAACAAGTGCACAAAAGAAAATCACACACAAACACCGGTGGAGGGAGCAGCCAAGGCTCTGGTGGTGGCGATGATGGTCGGGTGGCCCCTCCATCTAGGCACACTCGCCCCCCAGAAGGGGTTGACCTAATCGAGGTGAGTTCGACCTTTCCCTATGAGGGAAGGCCATCATTTGGGCCATCCACCCAGAAGCGCCATCTCCGAGCGAACCCGCCCGCCAACCTCCTTCGTTGGCCCACCTCTTCAACAACAAAAAACCAAGATAAGCCCGTCCTCCCGTGAAACGATCCCGATTTCCATGAAGGGAAATCCATAGGTACGAAGTATAACGTGATTGTCCCAGGCGATCATTCCATCACATTATGCAATAACAGTCGATATCACAGTCATACATCGAATACCTGTCTTAAAGAGAGTACAAATAGCAAGGTTTACTCATTATTACATCGCCACTTGGCCAAATTACTCAGAGCACACACCATCTGGAACAACATCAGATAGAACAGCAACGGGCGTTGACACCATCTTCGCGAACCAAACTCGAGCGTAGGAACAAGACCCCTAATCCTCCCAACCATCTTCCTAGAAGTTGTACTCAGGCCCGTTACCTGCCAAACAATTATCAGTACGATTTATACTGGCCACTGACTCACACCCTATGCTTTGCGTTGCTTTGTGGTAAGTGGAATGCAAGGGTAGAGCAAAAGACCTATTTATGGTTGTAGTTTCATGTGCAAGTATGTCAAGTTTTAATAATAATTCATCAAGTTTTAACCCATATCATCCACACATGTTTTCCACCCATCACACACATCTTACCACACTCTCACTCTCTAGTAGTAAGGATGACTCCCTCTCGCACCTTGCCTTAGCGGCTAACCACCGAAATCCAACAAACCCAAGGGGGAGAAGAAGAAAGGACACCTCTCTCTAGTCAAGTGAAGCGGTAACACAGGAAAGGTCCATAGTCGAAAAGACAACATATGTATCGATCGATCAACCAAACACTCTGCATAGGTTTACACTGTCCACAAGATCACCATCATGAACGATCCAGCTCGTCTAGGATGATTTCGGGATGCCTTCCAACAAACACAATGCCACCCTACCACTTAGCCCTAGGCCACCCCGGAGTCCACCAGCACACTGAGACTGTGAGACATAGTACCAGACCCCACGAGGTTACTACATTGTCTTAGGAGGGTGTGGGTCCATGCCCATACCTCCCTACACTATCCGCTAACAGCATAGTAGTAGTGGCATCGTCCTAGCTAGTTGGTCATCCGTCTTCCTCCAATGGAAGCGAGTGGGGTGCAAGGATTCCTATGAACCGGTTCCCAGAATGTATAAGTTCTTAGGGTGACCGAACAAGACATCTTCTCGTGGGGCCAACCGATGCCTCATGCCTCGATGGCACCTCCATCCCAGGGCTTCATCCCACGAAGACACTCCACCCTGAGACCTCCGTATCTCACATGTACCCGCCATAGGTATCTCTCATAGGGAATGCCCAGGTCTAATCCCCCTAGCAAGACTCGTCCCAAGACTCATCGTAGAATCCTCCTCGATCGACCCAACCCTCACCACACACCCAAGACGCATGCCAATATCTCCCCAAGTTGTTACCAGTTTTAGCGGCACCATGTGCCTTAGCCACTCACAAACAATCCTCCACCAAACATCATGTCACAGATATAATGCATAGTAGAAGCAAGTACCAAGTAGTATGCGAGCGTCTATCCTAACAACGGGTGTGCAGGTGTAAAGGTTGCATCAAGGCAAGGGCTTTCAAGCAAATCTATCATGCAACCTATCACAGATCATTGCATAAAATAAAGCACTAGCAGCTACATTATTGCATGTCTAATAGGATTCTATGAGGTTGGGAGGGACGTGGCACCTGTAGTCAGGTCGTCGGTGTAGTCGTAGTCCTCCTCAGGCTCCTCCTCCTCTGGGTCTGCCAAACGAGACGCAAAGCCACGATAAGCGACTCCTATAGATGATCACAAAGAAGTAATAGAAATTCAAAAGATCCAAATGCACTCAAACACAAGCCTATGACATAGAGCTTGATTTTAGAAAAATTTGGATGCTGGTTTCATATTTTCCTAAGGTCGTATGAATTTTCTATGAATTTTTAAGTTTAAATCATATTTTGAAAAAAAAAAAGAAAAGAATAGGAACAACCAGGGGCTGACATGTGGCGCATCCTGATTGGACGAGGTGGCTGCGATCACTGACAGGTGGGACTGGGTCAACGGTCAGCGTTGACCGGTTAACGGTCAACGTTGACTGGGTCTTGACTGGGCCTAGTGGGCCGGGTATTGGGCCGAGATGGGCCAAGTTGGGCTAGCCCAGCCCAGACACATGTTAACCAACTAGGCTAGTCACGTGGCGCTGGCGGGCTGTTATTGGGCATGCGTCTATGGCCGCGCCTCACGATGGGCTAGCAAGGCATGGGTCCATGGACCGTAGACAGGGTCCATGGTGGACCGCGCCCATCTCTCTTCCTCCTCCATCAGTTCACGATGAACCAGGTGCACCGGGTGGCTTCTCGACAGCTCCTTCATCTCACATGGTAGCTAGCTCGCGTGTCTATGGCATCATAGGGCCACGATGACACAACTAGGGGCTAAAGGCGGCGGCTTGGGGCTCTAGGTGCGTGGCGTATGCGACGAGGCAGCTCGTGGCAGCGCGGGGTCAGCGGCGAAGGCACAAGGGGCTTTGGCAAGGCCCCAGCAGGGGTCCTTCCACTTCCTGGTGCTCCAGTGAGCACGGCTAGGGTGCTAGCCAAAGCTGTAAGGGCTCTGGTGGGGCTAGCCATGGAGGCATCGGCTCGGCGGTGATGGTAGGCTATGGTGTGGCGGCCATGGCCTCAATTGGAGCCAAAGGTTGCTCCTTTCCTTCAATCAAAGCGACGAGGAAGCTAAATGACACAACGACGGCGACTAGAAAGCATGGCGGAGTTCGCACCACGATAGGGCGGGTGGTGGAGCTCCGGTGAGCTCGCAGCTATGATGAACTTGGGCAAGTGAGGTCTTCCCATTCAGCCATCTACACGGTGAGGTGTGTGGGGTCACAGCGAAGCTCGACGGCCTGATCTCGTCACACGAGGCGGTTGGAGTTGGCCGAAACACCCCCGTCATGGAGGCGGCATGAGCGTGCGGTGATCTGATGAGGCGGACACGACCAGTGGCTCCTGGGGTTCCTCTTCTTCTCCCATCTAGCGCATGACGCATCACTCGGCGAGGCAAAGCTTGACGAGGTGCTCGTTCTACCTCTACCGGCCTAAGGTGGCTAGAATAGAGCTACACCATTGTGGGGTCTGGCCATGGCGAGTACGACATGCATGTTGCGGTGGCACCAGCGTTCTTGAGTACAAAGGTGCTCATTCTACCTTGTGTTCGTGCGTGTGCATGTGCAGCGTGGCAAAATGGTAAAAGGCCCGACCTTTGGCCCTCCTAAGGGGGAGAACACGATGACGCGACCATGGTGTGTCCATGGTGGTGAGAAGGGAGGGGTCACATGGGGGCTCACCATGTTGTTGAGGGTGATCGGCTAGCAGCATAGTGGCGAGTCGAGGCTGTGATGAGTCGGAGTAGTGTCGTGCCGAACCACGATGGGGAAGAAGGCGATCATGGCGTCGTCTTCGTCTCCAGTAGCCATGAATGGCTCTGGCAGCTCAGGTGCTCCTTCTTTCTCCTCCTACCTTCTCCTCCCTTCTCCTGGCTCGAACGTGGTAGGTGGATCGCCATAGAGTGGCGGCGGGTGATGCGAAGAGGCGCTAGGGCACCGAGGCAGCTTATATAGCCATGCCCGGCTATGGTGGGCATGGCGGACGGTGGATGAAGATGGAGGGGCATGTGTAGGGTGGATAGGGCTTCTAGGCTAGGGTTTTCGAGGGCGGCGTAGGATTGGTGGCAGCCTGGCGCTCCCAATTCGAACGACAGCCGGTCAAAAGAAGGTCGCGGTGGTGTCAGCGGTGCAGGGCTACGGCGGTGATGTCATGTGGCACGGGTGTGAGCTAAGGGCAGGAATAGGCATCATGGATTTTGGACATCGCGCGCATCCATGCATCCGCTGCCAACGGCCTGAGCGCAGACGGTTGGCGGGGAAGATTCCCTCCTGGCGTCGCTGCTCTACCTCGGCGCAAAAGCAGAGAACGAAGGAAGGGGATGACAAGCGGGGCCCAGCCATCAATGGCAGAGGGGAAGGTGACAGCGGCGCGTTGCAATGTGGGGCATGGGCGTGGGCTGCGACGCTGGTGGGCCATTGCGGTTCGCGTGTGAGCGCGGGTGCGGGTGGAAAGAAGGGCCGCGACGGCTGCTGGCCGCTGGGCCACATTTGCGTAGCAGGCCGACGAGGCATTGGCCAGGGCTAGGCCGCCTACTGCTATAGGGCTGCTTTGCCCTTTTCCTATCTCTTCCCTATTTCCAAACCCTTTTCTATTTTCTATCATACTTCTTAGGCTCCTATGCATGTATACATGTGTTGCCAACATATATGCACCCTTGTGGGGTCCACTAGGGGTCATCTAGGGTTTCTAGGATCCAAGCCAAGGGTTGGCAACCTTCACACGTCAGGTTTATTATAAGGGTTTAGTTGATTTTATTGCATCACATAAAATCAAGAAGAAGCAACTCACAAGTTGATTATGATGCAAATGCTCAATCATGCTACTTGGGGTCTACTTGTGCAACTACGAGGGTGGTTTCCTAGTATTCACATTCACCATGCATGGGTTTGTTTTAGAAAAAATTTTAAGTTGTGATTTTTGGTTATTTGAAAACTTGGGTTGTTACACCGACCTTCTTGCTTCACTTGACTTCACTGTTGTCTCCTTAAACCCGAGCTACCCCAGCAGTGGCTCGACTACGCTAAAGGATCGACTGAGCTAACCACCTGTCACCCTCTGTGAAGGTGAACTGTAGCATAGGGCCCCCGAGCATGGCAAGGATGAACGGATGGAGCAGCAGAAGCAGGCGAGAGGTCGGCAAGGCACTAACGGAATGGCCTCGGCCGCCGTGTTACCAGCTATGTCCCCTATCCTTTCTCTTGCATTCATTTCATTCGTTTGCAGCTATCTCTGTCTCCTGATCCTTCATCGGATCGCGTCTCCTAGCCGCACGCTGGCACAGGACCCCTCAGAAGAGGCATCGTAAGGGTCCTAAAGCCAGCCCAATGGGCTTCAAGGCCATGGCGGCAGTGGCTCGGCGGCGGCGGCGGGCTGTAGCAAGGTGGCCGTGGCCTCAATTGGAGCCAAAGGTGGCTCCAATCCTTCAATCGGGGCGACGGGGAAGCTAATCGACTCAACGACGGCGACCGAAAAGCACGACGGAGTCCACACTACGACAAGGAGCGCGACGGAGCTCCGGCGAGCTCGTGGCTATGGCAAACTAGGGCAAGCATGGTCTTTGCTTTCAACCATCTACACGACGAGGTGAGCGGGGTCACAGCGAAGCTCGATGGCTAGATCTCATCACGCGAGGCGGCCAGAGTTGGCCGGAACACCCCTGGCATGGCTATGGCATGAGTGTGTGGTGGTCCGACGAGGTGGACATGACCAGTGGCTCCCAGGGTTCCTCTTCTTCTCCCATCTAGCGTGTGATGCGTCCCTCAGAGAGGCAAAGCTTGTCGAGGTGCTCGTTCTACCTCTACCAGCCCGAGGTGGCCGAAACAAAGCTACGCCATGGCGGGGTCTGGCCATGGTGAGCATGGCAGGCGTGTCATGGTGGCGCCCATGTTCCCGAGCCCCTGTGGCTTGGCAAGGCTGAGCCTTGGCTCGTGAGCGTGCGTGCGCATGTGCAGTGTGGCAAAACGTTGAAAAGGCCTGCCTTTGGCCCTCCCAAGGGGGAGAACACGATGGCGTGGCATGGCGTGTCCATGGCGGTGAGTAGGGAGGGGTCACGTGGGGGCTCACCATGGTGTCGAGGGTGATCAGCTATCGGCGAAGTGGCAAGTCGAGGCCATGACGAGTCGGAGCAGTGTCGTGCCAAACCGCAACGGGGAAGAAGGCGATCAAGGCATCATCTTCGTCTCCGGTGGCCATGAACGGCTCTGGCAGCTTTAGTGCTCCTTCTTCCTCCTCCTCCCTTCTCCTAGTTCGGGCATGGTAGGTGGATAGCCATAGAGTGGCGGCGAGAGATGGGAAGAGACGCTAGGGCACCGGGGCAGCTTATATAGCCACGCTCGGCTATGGCGAGCATGGCGGACAGCGGATGAAGGTGAAGGGGCACGTGTAGGGTGGATAGGGCCTTCAGGCTATGGTTTCCGAGGGCGGCGCAGGATCGGTGGCAGCTTGGTGCTCCCAATTCGAACGATGGCTGGTCAAAAGAAGGGTGCACTGGCATCAGCGGTGTGGGGCCACGGCGGCGACGTCACGCGGCGCGGGCATGAGCTGGGGGTGGGCGCGGGCGTCATGGATTGCGGACGTGGGACGCATCCGTGCATCTGTGGCCAATGGCCTGAGCACGGACAGCTGGCGGGGAAGATTCCCTCCTGACGTCTCTGCTTTGCCTCGGCTCAAATGCAGAGAGCGAAGGAAGGGATGACAAAGCGGGCATGGCGTGGCACATCTTGGGTTCATGCGCATGATCTTGGTCTTGGTGGAAGGCTAGGCCATGAAGCTGGGCCGTGGCGGTTCTTGGGCTTTCTTGGGCCATATGAGGGTAGCATGCCGGGCGAGGCGCTGGCTGTGGTGGGCCACATTCTCTTGCCGGGCTGCTTTGCCCTTTTCCTATTTCTTCCCTATTTCCAAACCCTTTTTTATTTTCTATCCTACTTCTTGGGCTCCTATGCATGTATACATGTGTTGCCATCATATATGCACCCTTGTGGGGTCCACTAGGGGTCATCTAGGGTTCTAGGATCCAAGCCAAGGGTTGGCAACCTTCACACATCAGGTTTATTATAAGGGTTTAGTTGATTTTATTGTGTCACATAAAATCAAGAAGAAGCAACTCACAAGTTGATTATGATGCAAATGCTATATCATGCTACTTGGGGTCTACTTGTGCAACTACAAGAGTGGTTTCCTAGTATGCGCATTCACCATGCATGGGTTTGTTTTAGAAAAAAAATTAACTTGTGATTTTTCGTTATTTGAAAACTTGGGTTGTTACAGTCCTCCCCCTCGTAGGAATTTCGTCCCAAGATTTAAGGTCTGACATACCTTTTGAAGAGGTAGGGGTAGAGCATCCGCAACTCTAACTCTTTCTCTCAGGTGGCTTCTCGCTCAGTGTGGCTACTCCACAAAGCCTTGCACATTGGTAGGGTACTGCTCCTTGTCTCCTTGTTGGCTTGATCAAGTATCTGGATAGGGTGCTCCTTATACTCTAGAGTGTCCTGAAGGTTCAGGGCCTGTGTGGGTACCTATTCCTCTGGTAGCTTCAATCACTTACATAACTGTGACACGTGGAACACTAGGTGCACGCCTATCAATTCTTCAGGCAAATTCTAACTTGTCAACTTGCCAATCCTCTGACATATATGGTAGGGTCCCGCAAACCTTGGTGCTAGATTCCCTTTCACATGGAATCTGATGGTGCCACGGAGTGGGGAGACTTTGAGGTAGACATAGTCCCCAACTTTGAACTCGAGATCTCTCCACCTATTATCCGTGTAACTCTTCTGTTGGCTCTATGCAATCCTCAGATTCTCTCGCAGTTGGGTGACTCCTTCTTCGGCCTCCTCAATCTTTGTGGGGCCAAAGAACGATCTTTCCCCCACCTCTGATCACATCAGAGGGGTCCTACACTTCCTTCCATATAATGCCTCGAATGGTGACATCTTGAGACTAGCCTGGTAGTTGTTGTTGTAGGAGAACTCAGCGTGAGTCAAACTCTTCTCTCAATCCGACCCATATCTCAGTACATAGGCTCTAAGCATGTCCTCCAAGATCTGGTTCACTCTCTTGGTTTGCCCATCTGTCTGAGGGTGGTAAGCAGTGCTATAGTCTAGATGGGTTTCGATCGCCTTATGTAGACTCTTCCAAAACCTGGATACCCATTGCGTTCCTTGATTAGTCACTATGCTAACCGGCACTCCATGGAGTCTAAGAATGTTGTCCACATACAGATCTACCAACTCATCACATCAATAATCGGTCCTAACTGGTATAAAGTGAGCTACCTTGGTTAGTCTATCGATGAATACCCAGATGGAGTCATGACCCTTCAGGGTTTGAGGCAAACCCACTATGAAGTCCATGGATATGCTCTCCCACTTCCACATCGGAACATCTAGTGGCTTCAACAATCCTGCAGGCCTTTGGTGTTTGGCCTTGATCCTATTGCAAGTGGTCACATCGTGCAACATGCCCTACAATATCCTTCTTCATGGTCTTCCACTAGAATAGTTTCTTCATGTCAGCATACATCTTCGTGCTACCAGGGTGGATGCAATACTTGGAATCATGCCCTTCTGATAGGATCTCCTCTCGCAAGGCCTCATCTCGGGGTATACAGATTCTATCCTTGAATCGGACTATACCTAGTTCATCCTCGTTGAACTCTAGACATCTATTCATCTTCATAAGGTCCTGTATCCTTCTGATCTCAGGGCAACCTTTAGGTGCATTGTGAATTTGCTCTCCAAGGTTGTACTATGCTTGAAGCTCATTGAGCTAGCTTCAGGGCATCATCTCCAGCTGAAATTTCTCCATTTCTAGACTGAGCTCTGGTGATATGACATCAGCTAGCAGGTTGTGATAGTAGCTCTTGTGGCTCAGGGCATCAGCGACTACATTAGACTTCCCTAGGTGATAGTGTATCTCCAAGCTATACTCCTTAATTAGCTCTAGCCATCGGCGCTGTCTCATGTTCAGATCTTCTAGAGTGAAGAAGAACTTCAGGCTCTTGTGATCGGTGTAGATGTCACATTTGTTCCCAATCAGATAGTGTCTCCAAATCTTCAGGGCATGCACAACAGCCACAAGTTCAAGGTCATGGGTAGGGTAGCATTGCTCATGGTCCTTCAACTGTTGGGATGCATAAGCTATGACTCTCCCATTCTATATTAGAACACAGCCAAGTCCCTGTCTAGATGCATCACAGTAGACCATGAAGTCTTGCTAAATATCAGGCAATGCTAGCACGGGAGTGGTGGTAAGCTTCTTTTTCAAGGTCTAGAAGATTTGCTCGCACTCTAGCATCCACTCGAACTCATTGGTCTTCTTCAGAAGGTTGGTCGTCGGTTTGGCTATCTTGGAGAAGTTCTCAATGAAGCGGTGATAGTATCCTGTCAACCCAAGGAAACTTCGGATATCAGTCACATTGCAGGGTTGCAACCACTATTTCACAGCCTCAATCTTGGCTGAATCAACAATACTACTCCCTCAAAGAAGTGAGAATGTGACCTAGGAAGGCGACTTCTTCAAGCCCAGAACTCGCACTTGCCGAACTTGGCATATAGCTAATTCTGCCTCAGCTTCTCTAGCACTACCCTCAAATGCTACTCATGCTCTTCTACAGTGGCTGAATAGACAAGAATGTCTTCGATAAATACCACTATGAACTTATCCAGCTCTTCCATGAATACCTTGTTCATCATGTTCATGAAGTAGGCCGGGGCATTGGTGAGTTCAAAGGACACAACGATGAACTCATATTTCCCATACCTAGTGACAAAGGCTGTCTTGGGAATGTCCTCGGTTCTGATCTTCATCTGATGGTACTTGAATCAGAGATCAATCTTGGAAAAGAACTTGGCATTCCTCAGCTGGTCTAGTAGGTCATCTATTCTCGGTAGTGGGTACTTGTTCTTGATAGTCACAGCATTCAAATTCTGGTAGTCAATGCACATCCTCATGGAACCATCCTTCTTCTTCACAAACAAGATAGGGGAACCCCATGGTGAAGCACTGGGCCTAATGTACCCCTTGTCAGACAACTTCTTGAGCTGTTTCTTGAGATCCTCCAACTCATCAACCGACATGCGATAGGGCCTCTTAGCAATAGGTTCTATACCAGACAAAAGGTCAATCACGAACTCCACATCCCGATCAGGTGGCATACCTAGCAATTCTTTGGGAAACACATCAGGGTATTCGCATACTACGAGTACCTCCTCCACTAACTTGGCTTCCAAGGCACATAACATGGAAACCGTCTTCTCATGGTTAGGTTCACATCGGATTATGTGCCCAATCGGATGTGTTATCTCCACATATCTTGGTGAGCAAGATATTACTCCCTTGTGTTGAATCAGCCAATCCATCCCCAGTATGACATCCACACCATCCAAGGCAAGCATGGTAAGATCAGCTAGAAAAGGGTGACCCTCAATGGTGATTCTCACTCCCTAACATCTCTTGGTGCATCTGATGTTGCCTAAGGGTTAACTAGTGTCTATGGGCACTATCCATGGAGTCATAGGTAGGTTATGCTCTCGTGCAAATTTGGTGGATATCTATGAACATGTAGCACCAGAATCAAATAACACTGAAGCCTTGGATCCATGCACTAAAAACATACCATACACTACGTCGGGGGCATCCTGGGCGTCCTCTGTGGTAAGGTGGGGGAGACGACCACGGGTGCTTCCCACGGTGGGCTTGTGTGGCGTACCCTGAATAGGGTCCTATCTCGCTAGGGTTGGAGCAGGTAGTGTAGCGTTCTTCATGGGGCAGTCGGCGACCTTGTGGCCCAGTTGACCACAGCCAAAGCAAGCGAAAGGCATGCTACCTGTAGCGGTGGGCACAGCGGTCTTCCACATGCTAGGGCTCTTAGCAGGGCGGCTCTGAGCAGGGTGATGGTAGTGGGCGGTGTAGGTACCACCTCCATGGCTCAGATCAGGTACGGCTCCCTAGATGGCACAAGGGCGAGGCAGTGAGGGCACGTGAGCACGTGGCCTCTAAGGTGGCAGGGCACGAGATGAGTTCTCGGACCGGCGCTTCTTCTCCTTGTTGAGGGTGTTGGCCTCCAGACGATCCCTCTCCATCTCTAAGACCTTGTTGATCATCTCCTAAAGGGTGTAGCAGGTATGACCCGAGAGGGCCACCTTGAGGCGTGTGTTCAGACCCTTCTTGAAGAAATACATTTTCTTCTTCTTGGAGTCTATCTCACCAGGAGCGTACCTCATCATGTGAGTGAAGTGGTTGGTGTACTCCAAAATGTTCTAGGATCCCCAGGAAATGTTGCAAAATTCTTCCACCTTGGCATCCATCACACCCTCGGGCACGTGATGCTCACGGAAGGTTTTAGCGAACTCCTCCCATGAGATTTGCGCGGGATCAGCGTGGGTGTCACAGTAGCTGTCACACCACGTGCGTGCGGCTCTAGTGTCATCGGAGCAAGTGGTTAGGTCCAACTTCTTCTCCATCTCACGCAACTAGTCCTCAGCGGCGATGGGGTCATCGTCAGAGCTGTCGAAGGTAGGGGGCCTCAGCTTGAGGAAACCCTCTAGCTTCCTCTGGAAGTCATTAGGCGGACCTCCATTGTGGCGTAGTAGCCCCTCAGCCAGTGTCTCCATGAGACGAGTCTAGCGGTCCATCACCTCTGATAGGAGTGGTGGTGGTGGTGGAGCGTTGTCGCCCCAAGCTAGGCCGCGCACTGCTCCTCCAGGATGGGCTCCTCCACGTCTTTGCTCCCTAGTGGGTGGTGCCTCCTCCTCAAGGTTGAGGGCAGCGTGGGCAAGCATGTCCTCCTCCATGGCCACGGCCACGGCCACGACCACGGCCACAACCACGACGACCGGTGGAGCACGGGGAAGGGGCGGCGGTTTAGACATTTAGAGCGACGGCACGACATCTTTGATGCAAACATTAGGTCACCAGTTATTATTAAGTGGTTAGGTGATTTACAACAGTTTTAATTCTAACCATACACTTAAGCAAAGAAGCAAGAACAACCATAAGAAGCATCAAGATCCAAGCATTCATTACATTAGTTTATTACACGGTGATGTCTCCAGCAACTACACTAGAAGACTCACGAGAAATGCATTACACGCAAGTAGGCTCCAAAAGACGGACATTCTACTTATCTCCTAAAAGTTAGTCCTGTCTCATTGCCACGCTGGGCTCATCATCATCACTGTAGCTACTACATTATTAGAGCATCTCTGGGAATCTAACCCTAATGAGGTGGTGGGGTGGTGCTACGGTCCATCTCCTGAAGCTCGGCATCGGTACGGTGCATCCTAGCAATGTACTCCAAGGCCTCCTAGTACTCCTAGGTCTTCTCAGGCGTGGGAAGTGCATCGGATGAGCATGCAGATAGGTTGAGTTTGCTAGGTGCTAGCAGGAATTCCTCCTCTCGAGGCTCCTTCTGAGAGACATGCGGAAGCTTAGCCTGTATTTCCTAATACTCCTCGACACGGTGGGCATCTAACCTCCTCTAGGCCTTCCATACTCTCTTTACCATGTCTTGTAAATAGTGTGTGCTGTCATAAACTCGATAAGGTGAACCTTGTTGGATATGTTTCTAGCTCTCATCTCCTTCAACTCCATCTCTTACGCTCGACAACGCCTTCCTAGCCTCACTTTTATATGCTCATACTTCCAGTCTTTGTCTACTTGGGTCTTTAGATCTGCAATCTCTCTTTGTAGCCTCTCCTCACGATCCTTGTGGATGGCCTCGCTGCACCTATAGGAGTGGAGGTCTGCACACATGGCCTCCCACAACATGTTCTTCTCCTGCTCCTCAACCAAGAAGGCCTCGTCAGCTCGAAGTAGCATGTCCTGGTAGCGGTGGTTCTATGCCTTCAACTCCATGATGTACTGGTCCTTGTCGAGGATGTACTACCAAAACACTTGGAGGCAGAGGTCCTTCTCACTGTAGGCAGTCTAATTAGCAGTTACCACCTGCTTCCTAGTGCTTTGGGCGAGGTCCAAGGCTTGGGAAAGCAAGCGGTACGGTCCTCTCTTGAGGTGCTCGTGGGCGTCACGCATCACGCTGTGCGAAGGGCCGAACATGAAGCGGATTGGACACAAGCCTCGACGGGAGGTCTCCACCTCAAGCTCCTGAAAGGCGTGTAGCTTCGACATAGTCTCACTCGCAGGAACCCTAAGGTGAATGACGATGTGGCCCTAGAGTCCATTGGGTCCTGGCTCGCCACGATAGACATACTCGATCTGCTCAGTTGAGACACCATGCTCCTCAAGGATGTCGTGGAGCATCTGAGCGAAACCTCCGTAGCTTAGACCGTCGATGAAAGCTCAACTACGGGTGCCATCTACAAATCGTTCCATAAAATGGGATCAATAGATTAGAAAAGAGGTAAGCTATGCATAAAAAGATGCAAGGTCGGTACATAGAACCGAAAAAGAGAAGCTTTCACTCCTGCTTCTATCGACCAATCCTATAGGTCTCATCCTAGGGTCAATTATGGCTCTGATACCAACTGAAATGATCTCAATTTCCACGAAGGGAAATCCACAGGTACGAAGTATAACGTGATAATCTCAGGTGATCATTCCATCACATTATCCAATAACAGTCGATATCATAGTCATACATCGAATACCTGTGTTAAAGAGAGTACAAATAGCAAGGTTTACTAATTATTACATCGCCACTTGGCGAAATCACTCAGAGCACACATCATCTGGAACAACATCAGATAGAACAGCAGCGAGCGTCGACACCATCTTCGTGAACCAAACTTGAGCATAGGAACAAGACCTCTAATCCTCCCAACCATCTCCCTAGAAGTCGTATGCAGGCTCATCACCTACCAAACAATTATTAGTACGATTTGTACTGGCCACTGGCTCCCACCCTATGCTTTGCGTTGCTTTGTGGTAAGTGGAATGTAAGGGTAGAGCAAAAGACCTATTTATGGCTGTAGTTTCCTGTGCGAGTATGTCGAGTTTTAATAATAATCCATCAAGTTTTAACCCATATCATCCACACATGTTTTCCCACTCATCACACACATCTCACCACACTCTCACTCTCTAGCAGCAAGGATGACTCCCTCTCGCACCTTGACTTAGCGGCTAACCACCGAAATCCAACAAACCCATGGGGAGAAGAAGAAACGACACCTCTCTCTAGTCAAGTGAAGCGGTAACACAGGAAAGGTCCATAGCTGAAAAGATGGCATATGTATTGATTGATCAACTAGACACTCTGCAGAGGTTTACACTATCCACAAGATCACCATCATCGATGATCTGGCTCGTCTAAGCTGATTTCGGGCTGCCTTCCAAGTAACATGATGCCACCCTACCACTCAGCCCTGGGCCACCCCGGAGTCCACCGGCACGCTGAGACTATGAGACATAGTACCGGGCCCTGAGAGGTCACTACGCTATCTTAGGAGGGTGTGGGTCCATGCTCGTACCTCCCTACACTATCCGCTAACAACCTAGTAGTAGTGGCATCTCCCTAGCTAGTCGGTCATACGTCTTCCTCCGAAGGAAGCGAGTGGGGTGTAAGGATTCCTATGAACCGGTTTCCAGAACATATAAGTCCTTAGGGTGATCAAACAAGATATCTTCTTGTGAGGCCAATCGATTCCTCGTGTCTCGACGGCACCTCCATCCCGGGGCTTCAACCCACGAAGACACTCCACCCGGGACCTCCGTATCTCACATGTACCCGCCACAGGTACCTCTCATAGGGAATGCCCAGGTCGCATCCCCTTGGCAAGACTTGTCCCAAGACTCATCGTAGAATCCTACTCTATCGACTCAACCCTCACCACACACGTAAGACGTACGTCAAGATCTCCCCAAGTTGTTACCAGTTTTAGCGGCACCGTGTGCCTTAGCCACTCACAAACAATCCTCCACCAAGCATCACATCATAGATATAATGTGTAGTAGACGCAAGTAGCAAGTAGTATGCGAGTGTCTATCCTAACAGCGGGTGTGTAGGGATAAAGGTTGTGTCAAGGCAAGGGCTTTCAAGCAAATCTATCATGCAACCTATCACATATCATTGCATAAAATAAAGCACTAGCAGCTACATTATTGCATGTCTAATAGGATTCTACAAGGTTGGGTGGGACGTGGCACCTATAGTCAGGTCATCTTGCAAGTTATCGATGTAGTTGTAGTCCTCCTCCTCAGGCTGCTCCTCCTCCGGGTCTACCAAACAAGACGTAAAGCCGCGATAAGCGACTCCTATAGATGATCAAAGAGAACCAATAGAAATTTGAAAGATCCAAATACACTCAAACACAAGCCTATGATGTAGAGCTTGATTTTAGAAAATTTTGGATATTTGGTTTCATATTTTTTACGAGGTCGTATGAATTTTCTAAGTTTAAATCACATTTTTGAAAAAGAAAGACAATAGGAAAAACATAGGCTGACATGTGGCACAACCTGATTGGACGAGGTGGCTGCGGTCACTGACAGGTGGGACCGGGTCAATAGTCAATGTTGACTGGTTCTTGACTGGGCCCAGTGGGTCCGGTATTTGGCCGAGATGGGCTGGGTTGGACCGACCTGGCCCGGACACGTGTTGACGAGCTAGGCTAGCCACGTTGCACTGGTGGGCTGTTATTGGGCTCGCGTCTACGGGCGTGGCTCATGGTGGGCTAGCAAGGCATGGGTCCATGGACAGCAGACATGGTCCATGGTGGACCGCGTCGATCCCTCTTCCTCCTCCTTTGGTTCACGATGAACCAGGTGCACCAGGCGGCTTCTCGGTGGCTCCTTCATCTCGCGAGGTGGCGCTCTCGCCAATGGCAAGCTCACGTGTCTGCGCACTGTGGTGGCTCGGCGGGCCTACCGAAGGGGTCTATGGCACTGTGGGGCCACAAGGAGCACAACTAGGGGCTAAAGGCGGTAGCTTGGGGCTCCAGGCGGGTGGCGTACGCGACGCGGTGGCTCGTGGCAACGTGGGGTTGGCGACGAAGGCGCCCAGGGCTTTAGCAAGGCCCTAGCTGGGGTCCTTCCGTTTCCTGGTGCTCTAGTGAGCACGGCTAGGGTGCTAGGAAGAGCTTTAAGGGCTCTGGTGGGGCTAGCCACGATGGCAATGGCTCGGCGGCAGTGATGGGCTACGGCGAGGCGGCCACAACCTCAATTGGAGCCAAAGGTGGCTCTTTTCCTTCAATCGGGGCGACGGCGAAGCTAAACGACTCGACGACGGCGACCAGAAAGCACGGCGGAGTCTGCACTGCGACAAGGCACACGGCGGAGCTCCAGTGAGCTTGTGGCTATGGCAAACTAGGGCAAGCGAGGTCTTCGCGTTCAACCATCTACATGGCGAGGTGCCACGGGGTCACGACGATGCTCAACTGCCAGATCTTTGCGTTCAACCATCTACATGAGCACGTGGTAGTCTGATGAGGTAGACGCGACCAGCGGCTCCTAGGGTTCCTCTTCTCCCATCTAGCGCGTGATGTGTCCCTCGGTGAGGCAAAGCTTGTCGAGGTGCTCGTTTTACCTCTACCGGCCGAGGTGGCTGGAACGGAGCTATGCCATGGTGAGGTCTAGCCATGGCAAGCATGGCGGGCATGTCATGGTGGCGCTAGTGTTCCCAAGCCCCTATGGCTTGGCAAGGCTGAGCCTTGGCTCATGAGCGTGCATGCATGTGTGCAGCATGGCAAAACAGAGAAAATGCTCGGCCTTTGGCCCAAGGGGGAGAACACAACGGCGTGGCCATGATGTGTCCATGGCGGCGAGCAGGGAGGGGTCACATGGGGGCTCACCATGGTGTTGAGGGCGATTGGCTACAGGCACAGTGGTGAGTCGAGGCCGTGATGAGTCAGAGCAGTGTCGTGCCAAACCGCGATGGGGAAGAAGGCGATCAAGGAGTCATATTCGTCTCCAGTGGCCATGAATGGCTCCATCGGCTCCGGTGCTCCTTCTTCCTCTTCCTTCCTCCTTCTCCTCCCTTCTCCTGGCTCGGGCGTGATAGGTGGATAGCCACAGTGTGGTGGCGGGTGATGGAAAGAGGCGCTAGGGCACCGGGGCGGCTTATATAGCCATGCTCGGCTATGGTGAGCATGGTGGCTGGCAGGGAAGATTCCCTCCCAGCGTCACTGCTCTGCCTCAGTGCGAAAGCAGAGAGCGGAGGAAGGGGATGACAAGTGGGGCCCGTCCATCTGTGGCAGACAAGAAGGTGATAGCGACGCGTCGCGATGCAGGGCGCGGGCTTGGGCCGCAACGTTGGAGAGCCACTATGGTGCGCGCGTGAGTGAGGGTGCGGGTGGAAGGCTGGGCCTCAAAGCTAGGCCACGGCGGCTGCTGGCTGCTGGGCTACGCGAGCGTAGCAGGCCGACGGGGTGCAGGCCAGGGCTAGGCCACCTGCTGCTGCCGGGCTGCTTTGCCCTTTTCCTATCTCTTCCATATTTCCAAACCCTTTTCTATTTTCTATCCTACTTCTTAGGCTCCTATGCATGTATACATGTGTTGCCAACTTATATACACCCCTGTGGGGTCCACTAGGGGTCATCTAGGGTTATAGGATCCAAGCCAAGGGTTGGCAACCTTCACACATCAGGTTTATTATAAGGGTTTAGTTGATTTTATTGCATCACATAAAATCAAAAAGAAGCAACTCACAAGTTGATTATGATGCAAATGCTCAATCATGCTACTTGGGGTCTACTTGTGCAACTACAAGGGTGGTTTCCTAGTATGCACATTCACCATGCATGGGTTTGTTTTAGAAAAAAAATTAAGTTGTGATTTTTGGTTATCTGAAAACTTGGGTTGTTACACTGACCTTCTTGCTTCGCTTGACTTCACTGTTGTATCCTTAAACCCGAGCTGCCCTAGCAGTGGCTCGGTTATGCCAAAGGATCGACTGAGCTAACAACCTGTTACCCTCTGTGAAGGTGAACTGTAGCACAGGGCCCCCGAGCATGGCAAGGATGGACGGACAGAGCAGGAGAAGCAGGCGAGAGGTCGGCAAGGCGTTAATAGAACAGCCCCGACCGACGCGTTACCAGCTATGTCCCCTATCCCTTCTCTTGTGTTCATTTCGTTCGTTTGCAGCCATCTCTATCTCCCGATCCTTCATCGGATTGCCTCGCAGCCGCACGCTGGCACAGGACCCCTCAGAAGGGGCATCGCAAAGGGTCCTAAGGCCAGCCCAAATGGCTTCAAGGCCACCCGAGGCATCTAAAGTGCGAGGGACGCCAATGGTCAGGCACCAGAGGCCTTAGCCGGTCATCCAGAAGCGATGTCCGAGTACCAACCCAGAGTCGCTCGTGGTGACCCATCGAGGGAGGCAGTGAGCCCTAGAGCACTGATAGACGATCTTAGGGACTATATGAGTGGCTCGGCTAGGAAGCCGAGGAACTCCCCTCTGGGGGACATAACCGGGGCACGGAACGACCGTAAACCCAGGGTTCTCACGGACTCACCCGCTAGTAGCATGGGCACGGCAATCTTGGCCACTGAGGCCATCGTCATAATAGCCCATCCCAATGAGGGACCTAAGTCTCCGGGCATGACTCCCGAGCGGTGAGATTACAAACAAAAGTAATTTCATTTTATTAATTGGGAACGACCAGATTACAATATATGGCGGCAAAAACCACTGCCCCATGAACCACCCACGCGGCGACGGCAACCGCGCCGACCTGCCCAACCCTTGCCGTTCCACGGTCGGGGTTGTGCAGTTCGCTGATAAGCATGGGGAGACCCGAGCGGTGCAAAGGGACAGGCAGGGGTGACTCCACAACAGCAATGATGATGAGGGGTGGAGCAAAGGGATAGGCTCCTCCTTCGCCCTCATCCACTCCTCCACCGGGCTCCAACTTCGAGTCAGACGGTCACCATTAAGGCGACCAGGGTGCTCTTCCTCTAATAAAAGAGGGAAGCCCCAGTGATATATATCGCTGGGATTCTTTCACCTTCTAGAGGAAGACGGTGGGGAAAAAGCACGGCGGCACAGGCGGTCAGGGAAGTGTCGAAGATGGCAACGCATGAGGAAAGGACAATGTCCCTCGATGTTGACCCTCACCCCCCTCCGCGTGATGCCGTCGCCTTCTCTTCGCTGGAATCCTTCCACCCTCATGGGAGTGATCGCCCGGCGGAGGAAGCCAGGCTCACTCGAAGGGAAGCATCGCACTTCATTGTCGTCGTAGCCGCCAGAAGTTGGATCTAAGAAGAAGAGAAGAAGATGGAGGAGGGATTGAAGGTGCCGTGTCCCCAGGGCCCCTCTTTATAGCACCAGTTGATGCACTAAGGATGGCTCTGAGCCCTCCAATCAGCCATCGATGGCTAAAAGAGGCATTAGGGTACCTACCAGGTGTCCCTTCAATCCTGCAACGCACCTTAGAGCGGTTGCATGATGGTGACCATGCAGTAAAGATGAAGTCAGGAAGGCACTAACAACGAGTCAAGTCCTCACTCCACTTTCCATCAAGCATGCCCTCGCTCTGTGCACGCTTCCTCATGGGACTTGAGGGCATCTGACTCCCCTTGGGCCCACCAGTCACCATCAATGGCCTAGATCCATGCGCACCAAGTGCTACGGCTCCTCCGCTAGATCTGCTCCATGTGACCGGACGTCCCATCTCCCAAATGAAGTGGGATGGCATGGGAGCGCATGCCTTAACTCCTCCACCAGGCATGATGGCCTAGACGCCATCAAACCGCCTGTAGGGCGAGACGTGCCCAGAAGCTGCCACGCCCGCTGACAAGGAGGCCCCATGATAGCCTCGAGGGCTGCGTCGGCTCCCCAGACAGAGCAGCTAGACCCCTCGATCGATGGGGGCTCGGGCGGTGCAACCCCAAAACCAACCAACTCCCTAGAGTTGGGTCAGGGACCGCTGAGCGATGGACACAATGAGGGTCCCCCAAGCTTGGAATGCGCTACCCATGCCCCGACCTATGGCCACAAAAGGTCAACCTAAGAAGGCTATCCCAAGAGGATCAGGGCCTGCTATCAAAGCCCCTAGAAGGGTGTGGTGCTCCTAGTGATCAGGTGGCCCTGAGCCAGAGCCCAGACGCTCTCGATCACCCGACCCACGATAGGTCCTGACCAAAACGTAGGGTGCCCCGAGGCCTAAAGTTGGTAACTCCTAGACGAGTGCACCGAACCCTCGCTCAGGCCATAGACCTATGCACATGGGAATAGAGAAGGGGTCAGCACCACTACCACTTGGCCTCGATAGCCAAGCGGCCCCTATCACACTAAGGGCAATGCCCTCACGTAGGGCAACACACTCCCGTCAGCAAAAACCGTCTCCGCCATGGCTAGTTCGGTCACCAGAGGATCGAATTCAGCCCTTCATCGCCATCACGATTCAGGCCAAGTGAGGCCACGAAGGGCTCGGGGGCTCCTAATGAGATCCTAACATATGGGTATGCTAAGCCTCGGGATCAATGGTTTCTCAATCGAAGGGACCCCTAATCGATCCCCACAGGATCGCTTGGGGGCTCGGGGGCTATACCCGCCGAAGTGCACGCTCACGTGCACCCTCCGATATTGGCACGGTGCAGCCCCAAGACAGGCTTGGGGGCTTGCCCGGGCTTGAGCTCCCAATCGATGACACGCCTGAGCTCGGGCCATGGCTCTGCCTAGCTTGCGATGCCGGCCAAGGCCAGGCGCAAGAAGACAAGCCTTGAGCCATTGAAGCTCGAGGGCTCCAGGATGCCATGCCTCGGGCGTGGCCCCGCCGCCACTTCGCGATAGGGTCACATGACGGGCGTGACACAAGACGACAAGCTTCCCACGGCCTCCAGGGCTGGGCGGCTCTGAGCGATCGTCGGCCCTGGAGCCGACCTCCTTCGCCACCAAGAAGACTCCAGAAGGTCCACCTGGGGGAGGCCGGTCCAAGTCGACACAGCCTGACACGTAGAGTGTCATAATAGAGCAGCCGGACGACGCCCAAGGCTTCTTCGGTTCCACGACACCGCCACGGTCCACAGAGCGCCGCTGCAAGGCCCTCCTATCTTGTTATATAAGGGATAAGGTCAGACCTAGAGGGGGGAGGACGATCCAAGACAGATCATTCCATTTCATTCAATCTGCTCCTGCTTAGCACTGAGGGCAAGGGAACCCAGAGAGAGGGGCACCGAGAGCTCCTCCACCGCATCACGTCATCTTCCTCCTCTCCAACGAGGGGAAGGCTCCATCGGCAGCAAGGCGACCTAAGGATTAGCACCGAGCTAACCCCTACCAAATCTCTCTCTACACTCTGCTATAACCCCCCGATTTTGGGTGCTCTTAAGTATAAGGATCATCAGCTGTTGGACGTAGGGCATCGATTGGCCCGAACCAGGATAAACCGTTGTGTCCACTCTATGATTCTTGTATTTCGGAGTCCACCTAAGCCACCGGGGACTCGTACTCTGACACTGACTTGAACAACTATGCTTGCCGCGGTTCCAACCCCGCGACAGGTGGCTGCCTTCTGTTGGTCCTTATGGCTCACTAGAAATGATAGTGTTTTTGATAAGTGCAGTCCTAAAACATTTTTGCAGGTCTTATTTAGGGGAATATATTGGTTCCAGTTCTGGGGTCAATTGCAGCGAAGTGAAGAAAAGAAAGAATGTATCTACAAAGCTTGCCAGACCCTAAAGACATCGGCTTTGGCATTTTTTCCTCTTATGGATGGCCCATTATGTCTAGGATTGCGAATTGATTTTCTGTCTTTTTTTTTGTGAGTCTGCTTTAAACGTAAGTGTGAGAACCTTTTGTAATAATTTGGTCTGATTCCTCACCTTTGAGCAAGGATGAAGCTGGATGTTTATTCCATTATTAAAAAAATGTTCATCTAGGCCGTGTAATTTAGTATTGAGTGTAATCGATGTTGATTGTGGCATTCTAAAGAGATTTGAACATACATGAATGAGTCAATGATGTGATAAAATTCATACTCGCTCCGGTTTCCTAAAGAATGTCGTTTTGATGTTGTCTTAAGTCAAACACTTTAAACTTTGACTACAAATATTTTTTTTTGGGTTGAGTTTGAAAATATGAAAGTGATGTAAGTAAATTCTTCTCGAAATATAGTTTCATAAAAATATATTTTAACTATATTTTATAGCAAAAAGTAATGGTCAAAGTTATTTTTTGGAGACCGTGTCGCTGTCTAAAATAACATTTTTTAGAAACCGGAGGTAGTAACCGATACCAAATTAGTCTTAAATTTTAGGTCTACTAGTTAGTTTTCTTTTTTATCGATTTTAATAATCTCGTCGAACTGTTGGTTGGTAAAACATCCTTAGGGAGTTGAACTGTCATTTGGTAAAACTCTGTTGGTCGATATAGACTTATACCAATGCCACTTTCATCGACTTTGAGGAGCTGTCATTTATATTGATTGACGTTAAGTCAGTATAACGGCTTTAACGAATTTAATGTAGTCATTGTTCTGGGGATGTGGTGTAGTGCATGGAGACGCTGTGAGGAACTGCCACAGATTCACCACACGTGTCCACATGTAAGCATCCAACGTTCATAAATTCAGGAGGAGCAATTAAAAACTATTGCATAGATTCAGGAGGACCACAACATAGAACTCAATTGGAGGAGTATTTGGAAATTCCGGGCTGAACCAAAGTGTCGCCACTTCATTTGGCTTCTGCTACAAAGAAAATTGCTGACGGCGGACAGAATAAACAAGCGAGGTGGGGGGGGGCGGTGGCGGGCACGGGCAAACCCAATTTGCAAATTATGCTACACCAGGCAGGAATCACACTCACATATGATTGCCAACTGTTCATTCGCAAAACTGATTTGGGAAGGAGTGGAAGGCTGGTCTGGAAAACAGGAGGTGCAACTGAACCAAAAATGTAACAAAGGTCAGTGACTGGGTGGACTAAGCTGAACCAGGAAGAGGCGACGCACAAAACCAGCGAGCAACAATCATCATCTACACAGCTTGAAATCTGTGGAAAGAAAGACGCAAAAGAGTGTTTGAGAACAGAGCGCGAACTGCAGAATAGCTGCTTGCGGCAATCAGAGAAGACTTCCAGGCAGTTCAGAAGGCATGGGAGGACTAAGCCGCAGATGTGGATTTTTTTTCTCTTGTCCCTATAGCTTCTCGAGGGCGTGAATCCAGGCGACGAACCCTCCTAGCGCGACGTCGACGTACCCGACGCTGTCGCCCCTGAAGAAGGGCTTCCCCTTGGAACACTCGCTCAGGGCTCCCTCCAGCGTTGCCGCCACGGCTAATGACTGCCTCGTCCCCTCCGCCTTCTGCTCATCCGTCTTGCCCCTGAACACCATCATCCACGAGCTGAGGAGCTGCACACGCACAATCACACACGCGTCAGGATTTATAACAAATTAGTCAGGGATAACACGAGACTCTACCGATGGTTTTTGCGGCTCATAAATCGGCTACGGCTGTTTTATTATGAGAGAAAAACACTATATCATACCTGATAAGCCGGGCTGACATGCTCAAACAAACAGGGTGTATGATTTGACGTGGTGTGGTGTTGGTATGTACCTTCTCGTCAATGTAGGAGGCCCAGAAACGAGCAACAGTGCGTTCATGGGGCTCAGAAGGGAGGAGGGAGGGGCCGGCGTCAGCAAACGCCTCCTCGAGGTACTGAATGATGATCATGGACTCACATACAGGCTTGCCGTTGTGGATGAGTACGGGCACCTTCTTGTGCACAGGGTTGGACTTGAGGAGGAGCTCGCTCTTGTTGTTGAGGAGATCCTTCTCCTCGATGTACTCGTAGCTCAAGCCTTTGAAGCTTAGCGCAAGTTTCACTCGCAGCACAAACGGGCCCGCGAACGAGCCTAGAAGCTTCAGCTGATTGTTTTGTCCGGCCATTTCAAGCAGAACTTGTTCTACGCTCGTGTGAAGGATTGGACCTTCCTATGATAGGTTTTATTCTTGTGTTTCCTTGTTCTTGGCGGATGGAAAACGAGGAGAGCTGGCATATATAGAGTTTGATATGTGGTGTGCGTGGAAAATTCATCGATCATATCCATGACGCTACATCTGGAATCAGCTAGAAATTACAGAAATGAAAAAATTAAAACATGTTTGAAGAACGATGATGTAAAAAAAACTCTGACCCGCGGGGTAAGACAGGCCTGGACACTGTGCTTAAGAAGAAGATCTTCTCACGTAGGTCGAGAAAATCCCCAAACCTCTGTCTCACTCATACACAGCAACACCGTAACTTCCATGAGACTAAGATGGCCTTAGACCTGTGGCGTGGGCAGACGAGGGGATTTTTTTAACGCGTAGATAAACTACGTCTCCTCCGGTCAATAAATCCGTCTCCTTTTGAGTTTCGAACTCTGGCCGGTAGAGTGCAAAGCGCACAGCTAGCGTTCGCTTGCGAAGAACCATGATGGAGACGTGTTAGTGCAAAATATAGATTCAAATGAAAGAACCTAGCTAGTACGTGTGTCGTACTATCTGCTTGTGTTTAGTAAAATGTTCCTTACAGTCAATGCTTAATTAGATGACGACGGTACAAATACTAAAGTTTGGGAGTCGTCATGTTTGACTTGACCTGTTTGTTTGCTACTAGAACATTGTCCTGTGCGTAGGTGTTACTAGTTCCTGTAGGTTTTCCCCTGTTCTTGGCACAGAAAGCTAGCAGACGAGGAGAGGCCGGCAGCAAGCTAGGGAGTTGCAGAAATCAAGTCAAGAATTTGAAAACATGTTTGGATAACGACGATGAAGACATGTTAAATGAACCTAGCTACTGTATGTTCCACGCAATCAATGCTTAGAAAAATACTCCTCGACCTATTACACATTTTTTTTACCCATGAGTTAAGTTAAAACTATACCTTCTATTCAAAATTCTCCTTTTAGATTTTATTAAAAATTTGATTCTAGGCACATGGTTACTACAAATAACATAAATCAATGTTTCATCATGTCGAGCAGCTTAAAATGTTAAATTTCCGGTATCTAAAAACTGTGTTATAGTTTTTTAAAGAAAACTGTAGGTGTGGATATGTTGTATTGTTTAGTCAAAATGTATAAATATCTCTATAAAATTTGCGACTTACATAATTTATTGTAACATGTATTAATATAATTTAAAATAAATTATTGGTATTTTCTTACATGATTCCTTAAGGGTTACTTAGATTATCTATTGCAATGGCAGATGTGTGTGGTTTTAGATGTTCACTTAGAAAGTTATAATGTCTATGTTCTCTTTCATAGTGGCAGGTGTGTTAGTAATTTAGAGATAGATTCTGGGATCAATATTTGTTGTTTTGATAATAGTGGAAGACGGTAGTTTTTTTATAAGAAGTAATAGATTAACGATAATGATAGGATGAGGATGTCCGGACGTACCCCGACCCACGCCGTGCCTCTACCTTTACCCTGCCCACGCCAGTACCTGGACCCAACCTGCCCGTGCCTTTACCCCGTCCCTGACACAACTGCGCCTGCATGTGTGCCTTATCACCCACCGCTCCTTTCTCTCTCTTGCCTCCAGCGCTACTCCCTCCCTGCCTCCTAGGGATGAAAACGGTTGGAAAACCTGCAACCGTTTTTTTACTTTTACATTTGAATACGAAAACGAATTAAAAGCGTAAAACCGGAAATGAAAACGAACATGAATTTATGGAATTTTGAGAATTTTGAAAACGAACTAATTGAACGAAATTATGTCGAACACGGTCGGAATACAAACTATCAATACAGAATATTGACTCGGAGGACCAAGTTTATAACAATTAAAAGTGTATGAGACAAAGTGCATAACAATTAACAAGTTCTACAACTTTCATATAAAAAGTATCTCCATTGGAACCAAATAAGAATTAAGAAAGATTATTTTTCTAAGGCAATAGGCGCTTGTGCGCGATTAATATATTGTTGAAACTTTGTTTATTTTTTTTTTTGAATATCTTAAAAACCTTAAATGAAAAAACTAAAACCTAGAAAGTTATAGATCTCGCCGAGAGCTACAATTTTCATATAAAATCATCTTCATCTCAGATCCTATGAAAAAGATACAATTTTTCTAAGGTTGGATTTCTAGTGGGCCAAATTCGGGATATTCTGAATTAAAAGTAGAAAAGTAGAAAACGGTCGAAAAACGTCTAAACCATTTTCGTTCCGATTTATAATTTGGTGTTCCGTATTTCGAACTGAATTCAAATTTGTTCGAAAATATGACTTCGATCGGGTCAAATGTAGAAAACGATGTGGTTTGGTATGGGATATTTCCGTACCGTTTTCATCCCTAATGCCTCCCCCCTCTCTCTTTCAAAGGTGTGGGCGAGCATCTCGGCATGGCACCGCAATGGCCTTGGCGTGAGCGGGCCACGACGAGGAGGCCCGAGAGGCCTCGACACGGTGGTGCAACGGCGCCGATGGCCCCGGTCACGGGTGAATCAGCGCGGCAAGGCCAGCACGAGTGGCTCCCCGACAGATCTAGCTCCCTCTCCTAGCCGTGCATGCGCAACCTCCTTGTCACGTCTTTCTTGCCATGTCGCACAGCCGCTGTCGTCGGACCACTACCTACGATAAATTCCACACGCCGATGAGCATGCATTCTCCCAAGCAGCATGGAGATATTGTGATGCGCTGAAAGCGCATGTTGCAAGCGTATGTTTCAAGCATTTCAGATCTTTTAAAGGTATGTTGCAAGCGTATGTTTCAAGTGTTTCAGATGTTTCATATGGAGGTTGCAAAAGTAGATCGGGATGTTGCATATGTTGCAAGTGTTTCGTATGAATATTGCAAGCATTTTCACAATGTTTCATCTGTTTCAGATGTATCTTTGCAAGCGTTTTGATCTAGATGTTGCATATATTTCACACATATGTGGCAAGAGCATGTTTCAAATGTTTTAGTCTTATATTGCAGCAAGTCTTTTCATGTTGCAAGTTATAAGTGTTTATCTGGACGTTCCATATGTTGCAATAGCTATAAATGTATGTTGCAAGTGTATGTTTCAAATGTTTCAGCTGTTTTTAGAAGTATGTTACAAGTGTTTTATCCATATGTTGCTTATGTTGCAGTGGCTATACACATATGTTGCAAGCGTACGTGTGGATGGTGAAAAGTGACGGACCCACCGTCGAAGAACACATAGCAAGCCGAGAGAAACCGCATGGAGCACATCCCGAGCTCTCCCCGTACTTAGGAGGACACCGGACCAGATGGTCATGACCTAGGGCGTGCCAGTCAATTTAACCCTGTAATTGACAAGGAGACAAGATTGACCAATAAAAAGAGCATATCGGCAATTATCAGTTACTCAATTGCATAGATCTAAATAGTCGATGATCATGGAAACATGCAAAAAAGGTGTAAGAAGTAGACATGGAAGCATTAAATAAGAAACATACTAGCTTTTAACTAGGACAAAAATAAGTAAAAAGCATGTGAATAGCCAATATATTCTCAACGTACGGGCTATCGGCTAAAATAGCCGATTCCAATGAAAGTAAAGTCGTAGCATGCAAGCACTCAACCGTTGAACATGGATATGTCCATACACTTATCAGATCCAAACTGCCACCTCTAACAGTGGGGATACGAGCTGGACCGATGCAACCGTGATAGAGATAATAGATTAAACCCTCAAAGCTTACGAATCTATACGTGCTTAACGATGAATATTGATTACTGCACTCTGGACAGTTACGTCTTGTAGGTAATTTCAAACCTTCGTTCCAACATTGCCTGAAAAAAGGACAATTCTAATATAACTCAGCTTATTTTCTTTCATACCTTTCTTCCTCGCACCCTCATATTCTTCTTCTTCAAGTCAGCGCTGGTAGTCCTTCTCCTTCTCGAGTTGCCATTTATTCAACAAGATTCTGGAAGTCACACGAGGACGCATAGCACCGACTCTAGATATCTCACCTTGTTCATATCAGCTCTTTTTTGATCGCGTTGTCGCTTAGCCTTCTTATACTCATCACCAATTCATCATCGTTCATGCCAAACAATTTGTTGCCTCGGCTGTCCTTGAATATGAGTCGAGAGCCTTGTACTTGGAGCTGTTGACCCTGTGCCTAAGGTTGTTGTCCTTAAACCCGAGATTGTTGGCCCTAAGCCTGAAGCTGCTAAAGTTATTTTGCGTTATAATTATAAGGATTCTGGTACCCAGGATGTGGCAAAAGTTCATATGTGCTGGCATCAGAAACCAGGTGATATGCTTCTGGATAGTTGATCTGAGCATTGTGAGTCACATATCCTTGCAATCGACTGTTGAAGTAGTTAGGATCAATATTCTTGATGATCCTCTCCACTAATAGAGCAATTTTATGGGCTGATTGAGGTGTTTGATAGGAAGTAATGAATCTTCCCTAAGCCGCCATTGCGCAACAACATGTGAATAGCTAGAGAGGTTGGTCTTGGACTAAATAAATTGGGTTTTGTCCAAGAGGCTAATTAAATCTCGCATGATGAGGGGCACTTGGTGACTGGCTTTGTCTTGGCGGTTGGCCCCCTCATCATCGACCTTGCCCCCTACGGTTGGCGGTGGTTTGACTTTGTCCCCCGCTGTTGGTAGGGTTTGATCTTGAGCTTGTCCTCCGGAAGCTGTTGTATTAGTGGTTGTTGAATCGCCCATCATTCGACTCTTGACTAGAACCAAGTAACGTTCCTTCCCCACCAAGGATTAAAGCCATTGAAGTATGCATGCCCCACTTGATTAACTGGAGCTCCAAAGAAAACTTCCTTCAAAACATTACCAATCATGTTAGCCAACACCTTATTGTGGTTTGTAAAGGCTCCGTGAACAGTCTTGTGAACCAAATGGACAGTAGTTCTTGTTTCAACATCTTCACTTTGTCCATGCAGGAGGACGCTTGGCAGGGGAGTCTTCTAGATGATCGAATCTCGCGTCTCCCTTGTCAGAAGACAAAGCAAACACTTCTCACGGGACTCCTCTGCCGCCCTCTCAATGAGTGCTTTCTGATCATCAGGCAGGTCTTCAAGGTTGACCTTGACGATTGTGGTCCACCGGGCATGCCAAGAGTGTGTGGATGGCGAAAAGTGACGGACCCGCTACCAGAGAACACACGGCAAGCCGAGAGAAACCACGTGGAGCAGATCCCGAGCTCTCCCCGAACTTAGGAGGACACAGGACCGGATGGTCGTGACCTAGGGCGTGCCAGTCAATTTGACCCTGCAATTGACAATGAGACAAGATTGATCAATAATTTAAGGTGGAACATGCTGGTGTTTGTCCAGACAGTTCCAAATGTGCGGCTAAGTAGCCGATGAGATAAGGCTATCGACTAAAGAGTCGATATCCAGCATGTTCATGACGCATGATAAGTAAAAAGAGTATATCAACAATTATCAGTTACTCAATTACATAGATCTAAATAGCCGATGATCATGGAACCATGCAAAAAAGGTGTAAGAAATAGACGTGGAAGCATTAAATGAGAAACATACTAACTTTTAACCGGAACAAAAACAAGTAAAAAGCATGTGAATTGCCAATATATTCTCAAGGTACGGGTTATTGACTAAAATAGCCAATTCCAATGAAAGTAAAGTCGTAGCATGCAAGCACTCAATCATTAAACATGGATATGTCCATACACTTATCAGATCCAATCTGCCACCTCTAACAGTGGGCCGGACCGATGCAACTGTGATAGAGATAACAGATTAAACCCTCAAAGCATACAAATCTATATGCGCTTAACGAAATCATGGAAGCATGCTAGATCGTGGAAGCATAGGCGATCGACTAAATAGCCGATGCGGACATAGCATGCAGCCAGAGGCCATGCTTGACCATAAACAAGACTTGCTATTTAACGATCTCCGATTTACAGTGCTAACAGTGGGGGTTGATCGAATCGATGGCAGCCATAATAGCAGTTCTAGACCATATTTCATTAACTAGCAAGCTTTACTTAGGGTTGAATATGTCCTAACCACATGCTATCTTCGATCAAGACTGGATCAAAAAGGCTAAGCTAACCGAAACCATCGTCACAGCAAGATGTAAACAGGTAAAAGCAACAAGACGATGATCAAAACAAATATAAAACCGATCCGTTTCAATCTTAATCGGGCAAGGGGTGATTTTGTTACAAATAGTAAGAAACTAATTATAACAAGATCGATAACTAGCAAATCTATTAAAAGCAGCAAGGAAACCCTACCAATCTTAATTGATCTAGCCGATAACTAATCCGTATCGAAATTTGTACGAGATACGAGCCAGACCGATGCAGCCGTACAAATTTTGATGAGAATCAAGGGTAACTTGTATCAGATAATTGTAAGAGATACGAGCTGAACCGATGCAACCTTACAATTAACCGATGATAACTAACTTATACCGTATTTGCAAGAGATCAGACTTAATTGAGGGCAGCCTTGCAAATAAAATATAAGTCGTGACGGATACTCACAGACAAACCGGTGGTCGAACTTAACCGATGGCAGCTTTGCTTGCTGAAGAACTCATCGAGATCTACTCTACTCATACTCCTAGGGGTGGCGTAGCCGAAAGATAAAGGTACTTGTTTGTTGATTGATCGCTGAGATATCCATTACAATAGTCGAGTTCCATATTTATACCCGAGGCTTGACTACGAGTCCTGGTTGAACAAGACTGATTACAAGACTTGGAAAACAAAACAGAATTTCCTAAATTACGATAACTTAGACCCCAATCTTCCTCTTCTGCGGAGTCCGACGTGTCTTCCTGTTTTCGGTCGATGCCATTTTGCTGCCGGAGCCTTCTTGAGATGACGATGTCATCGAAATCCAGCCAATTCCAATCAGCATCTTGGCCAGCCGATTCTACACTCATCACGGCTTTCTTTGGTAAGTTTCTGAATCATGGGGTTCCATGCAACGAACAAAATTTTGGTGTCAACAGTATGTTTCAAATATTTCATCTATTTCAGATGTATGTTGCAACAAGTGCTTCATGGTGCAAGTGTTTTCAATTTTCATTAGCCAGCACGGAAAGCGAGCGCAGGCGAGACGGTCCTGCATGCATGCCCACTAGCATGCCGTGCTTCATGGTGCAAGTGTTTTCAATTTTCATTAGCCAGCACGGGAAGCGAGCGCAGGCAGAGACGGTCCTGCATGCATGCCCACTAGCATGGCGTGCATACGCAACAGTATGGCATGTGTATGCGCGCAACAGGCGCATCGAGCGCATATAGCAATAGATTATGGGTGTTTCATTAGCCGGCACGGGAAGCGAGCGTAGACAGAGACGGTCCTGCATGCATGCCCACTAGCATGGCATGCATACGCAACAGTATGGCATGCGTATGCGCGTAGCAGGCGCATCGAGCGCATATAGCAATAGCTTATGGGTGCGTGCAGCAGGAGCTAGCAGGAGCATGCAGCAGGCGGGGGCAGGCAGCAGCCAGGGCAGCATGCGCGTAGGCGTGCAACAGCATGTGCATGTGGGCGCAGGCAGCAGGTGGGACAGGCAGCAGCATCATGCGCATCAGGCAGGCAGGCGTGGGTGTCTGGATGGGAGGTAGCGGCCAAACGTCCGGACTCTAGCCACGCCAATACATTAATTCTCTTAAGTGCATCTCGTGAGGTTAAAGTCTCTTTGGACTAGACACTAATTTAATAATGATATAGGTGAGTAATTTAGATGCAAATGTCAGAGGTTACAAACTTACAATACAATGGCAAAGGTGGACAATTTAGATGCAAATTAGGTAAATAGCGGCTACTTTAGATTAGTGGATAATTTAGATGTAGATTTAGGGGTTCCTTTAAGTTGTTATTTGCAATCAAAGAAGTAATTCTTAGAAGAATAATATATACTTTCAATGACTTATTATTAATTTTTTTAGATAATGGAAAAGTTCTGGCTTTGGACCTCTTCAGAGAAGACTATATATTATTAATAATAATAATTAGAATCTAACAAATTGACTGTCAATGTTTCATTTTTAGGATTGTTCCTGCTTCGGACCTCTTCATTTTTAGGATTTGTCACTTTTCCTAGCATAATAGCATGTTTAATGAGGATTAACGCTCTTTTAATTAGTAATATATAGTAAGATACTTAATAACTTTTATGTAGGTAGATTTGCGATTCAAGCTAACATTATTATTATATCTAAATGCATTACGTGTTGTGCTCATAATTCATTTACTTTGACTTCAGAACTCCCGTAAAAGTCACCATATTAGATAACAATATCCTGTCATCTGACTACGCAATGGATGCAATGATAGGGTTGTTAAACATTTGTGTGAATGGCCTCATCGGTGACATAGTGCACATGCTGAACATTGGCCACATGCGCCTCATAAAGCTATACTTTTGCGCAGGCTAGCATTTTTTTTTTTTGCCTCTTCTTAGTAGAGAACGGATGGCAATTCCTAGAGACTTAAGTATTATTATTATTAAATTATTAAATCAAAGGAAGCAAAGTTAGATCATCTCCGTCTCCACCAGATTTTTATACTCTCCCTATCTCTTAAATAGAAAATGTAACAGCTGCATCATCTCCTATCACATCTCTTCTCGCTATGTTATTTTGGAGTATTTGCCGTCATCTCTCCTAAAGAAAGGGGAGACCTATTCCTCTCCTAAAGCAGGGTGAGGTTTTGGTAATCTGCTAGAGCAAAAGTCACTCATATCCTAAAGTTGCTTTTGAGAGATCTCAGTATAAATTATTATAGGAGATAAAGAATAGGAAACATGGTGGAGATGCTCTAACAAGAAGTAAATGAAGAAACAAAAAGAGACAAAGAAAATTAAGAGTAGCCTACTAATTACACATTTACACCATAGTTTGTGTCCATTGATCAAAGGGTAGCGAAAGTCTTGACTCTGTGGGAGATCAACAGAACTTCTTTGAAGAAGAGGCGTCTGCAAGCACTATACTAGGTTGGACTCCTTTGAAAATTAAGTCCTTTCTTGCTATCCAAATTACCCAACACAGCAGCGCCACTGCTACCATGAAGAATTGTGATTGTCTCTTGTCCTTGAAATAGCTTGTGATTTCAGAGAAGCTCCTATTTGGTGGAATATCTAGATTGATGAATCTCCAACACTGTTTTGCAAAAATGACAATGGAGTAACAGATGTTGCAAAGTTTCTTCTTCATCTCAGTTGCACAAGACACAATTAATTGTAGCGTCCAAATCCATGTTGCTTTGAAAGCATCATGTTTGGTTTTGGTAATTGAGTGACAACTAGTGGACTAACATTTTGCCTAAGTGTTGATTAGTTTAGGTGAAGTCCACGCCAAGGTGGTGAGGAAGGCTAGGACTTGGATGAAGCGTGATCATGCAAATGGAACAATCTCACTTGAGAGAAAATGAAGAGGTGAAAACAAGCCCGAAGTCAAAGGTGTATGTCAAGGGTTTTGTTTTTTTGCCGGTCGAGACGTAATGGAATGCATGGTCAGGTACTCGGGTTTATGATACATAGTTATACTATTAAGAGGAGAGCTCTAAAGCTACACGGTTATCTAGTGCCACTAGGTGTTGATATACATGCATATGCATTAGACCTAGTGACGTGGTGAGTAGCAAGCTTAAAATATATTTGAAAACACTTTGAAAAATACTAACTTAGGGCTCAAATGTTTGGCAAAAACATTTTGAGTTAGCATGCTTGCTTGTGAAGATGAGAGAAAAGCACTTCATAGTGCTGTTTTGCACTCATCAGAGTGCTCCGGTGTGTCACTAGAGTGCTCACCATAGTGCTCCCACAGTGTACTGACGTGGGCATAGTTTCAGTGTGCACACCTTAATATCTGGTGTGCACCGGAGTCATCTTGGAGAAGGCCTAATGGACCCACTTGCACATGGAGAAGGCCCATGAGCTCCATGGAGTTACTGGTCGATAGCTTAGCCCATATGAGGGCATCCTCACAAGAGGCTCAAATGAGGATTAGAGGGAAGCATGGGGTTCTCGATACCTTGGTAAAAATTGAGAGTCATCAACGGAGTTTGTATTTTCTACCCTTAAGCTTCTGCATTTATATTGTGTACTTAAGTTGTGTGCTTTATATTCCTAGTCTAACTTGCTACATTAGTGATAGGATTGGAACCTATGTTGCATAACTCTTTTATGGTAGAGATAGAAACACATTAGAGGTCGTGTTTAGTATTAAGTTGCCTAATTCAAAAACCCTCCCCGTCTTAGGTATCATGGTTCCTTCAATTTGGAATTTAATTTAAGAAATTTTTCAATGATCTCGGATGTTGACATGGTCTACACCACATTTTAGTTAGACCTTTGTAGTTGTCAAGTTTTTTTATTTAAGTAGTTTAGTTTTTGAAATTCATTTTTAAAAAATTCAAAAGACCGCAATTGTTAACATAGTCAATACCCAATTTATTGGTTGATGTGATCTTCAACTTTGTAGTTGACAAGTTTTTTTTATTCAATTCGTTTAGAGTATATCAAACATATGTTTTAATTTATCATATTCTTATATTCAAATTTTTGAAATTTTTAAACAATCTCAGATGGAGACTGTTGTGCTTCACAAGATCTAAAACTTTGTAATCGAAACCTTTTTTATTTAAGATTATTTAGCGATCAAAATATTTAATTCAAGATTACAAAATGCTAATACAAAATAGTAACATCCTATACTCACTCACAAGTGAGCATGCAGTGCCGTGGGTGGAGACATGTCGCATGAGGCTAAAGATCATGGATTTGACTCTTTGGATACACGTGATTTATAGAGATGAGCGGCTAAATACTTGCACTCTGACTAGATTTATAAAAAGATATATGAACATACGTAATACTTAGAGTAACTCCAGCAGAGCCTCTACTTGAGTCCTCATCCTATTTATGAGGGTGCCTCCTAGAGCCCTCAAATTTGAGAGGAGCCTCAAATCCCCCTCCCACCCCTCATTCCTAGGGGTCCTGGGCCAAGCCCTCAAATCACCATTTCTGGTTGTTTCCCACGTTTCCTTTCCTCGTTCGTGCGTCGCCCGTTTCGCCATCCGTGCACCACCCCGCTTTCGGCTTCCCCGTTCGCGTGCGTGTCACATCCATCCAGTTTGGAGTTTGGCTCAGAGTGGCCCCTGTGCATGTTAATGATATATTATGGAGGGTTTAGTCCCACCTTAATTGTTTAGGGTGGGTTAGACCAACATATAAGGCTTCTATAATTCATCCCATCATCCCTAGGTTAATCCTTTTACACGAAGCGATGACGAAAGCGTAAGTGGGATGGTGAAAGGTGTGGTTCGCTCAACGTCCAGAGTGGATCTAAGCCGTTTAGACTCTGGGGTGTTACAGTGCGACGTGTGGATAGGCGTTACAGTAAGGGAGAGGTCGCACCTCGAGCAAGAAAACAACACGGCAGCTCTAGCGACCACCCCTCCCCGGCTCCTTCCTCTCTTGGTGACTTTCCCCGTGTCGCCTCTCCCCGCTAGAGCCCCTCGCTCCCTAGCTGCGCCACTCTCATCTGGAGCCATGGCTATGCCCCTCCGCATTGGAGCCCTTCCTAATGGCTGCGCCCCCAGCATAGCCGTGTTCATCAATTGAGAGAAGATAAAGAAAGAATGAAGACATTGTTTTGAGAGCTACTGCCGGAGTGTATCCCACAAAATAGAGCCCTCAAAAGTAGGGACCTATTTTGTGGGTTATTGCTAGGCTTCTCTAAATAAATGTATTATCAAGATGTATTTCATATTAGAGTTAATGAAATTACTAATGCTCCGGATACTTAGTGTATTTTTTCTATAAATTAGTCAAAGTTAGAGGAATTTGATTTGGGGTAAAAATAAAATGTTTGAAGTATTTTGTAACATTTAGCGACGAGCATGGAACACCGCATATCCAGTTCTAGATGATCGATCTGAATGCTGTGTCATGACTTAAACTTAAATTATATATACAAAAAAAACAAGCCCAGTAATGGCGGAAAAAAAGAAAAATGGTAACAGAAAGCAATATGATACAACCGTTCATGAGCATTCCAATCCTGGATAGTAGTGTCTCTCATCTTTCTAGTCTACTCTCTTCGTCCTATAAAAAGTGTCATTGTTACTTTTCAAGAAGTGGAACACTTTCGACTTAGAACAAATATAATACTATATTTTATAATAAATTATTAAATATATTTTATAATAAACTTATTTAGAGATACAAATGATGATCATATTTTCTATAAATTTAATCAAAGAAAGTTTGACGTACGGGACGGAAGGGTTAGCTTATAGAAAAGGAGAAAAAATGTGTCTTTCTGTGTCACTGTAATTTTTTTGTTTGATAAAACTGTCACTCTGCAATTGACTGTTCTTTCTCTTACCTCTAAATCAATTCGTTCTATCTTTCTGTCTTTATGATTAGGAAACGGCTGTCTAATTGGCAAAGTGAAGATCTTTAAAACTGATCGACCGTATAAAATCCAAGACACAGCAGCTTCGATGACGAAAGCGATCACATCAGCTCGAAACTCAAGGTACGACAAAAAAGAGGCAGCTGTCCGGACCATGACGCACGCAAGGACGTCTAGATAGCCTGGACAGACATCGGTTTCAATCAATGATGGTTTTTTCTCTCATAATAAATTAATATTAATCGAGCTTATCAAGTTAGAAACCAACCAGCGAACAGGCTCAGAAAAAAAAAGAGCACGAGCTCGTTTTGTATATAAATATGTATATCCACATACAACTATTACTTGCAGCAAACTTCTCCTCAGTCACAGAAATGAGCTCGCCGCCACGTGACAGAGCTTCTCACAATACACCACTCGGCTAACAAGGATCTACCCCACACAAAAAAGTTGCTTACTAGAGACATAAGAAAAAACACAGAACCGTTATGTTCCTATAAAATGCTCATTTATTATAAAAATACACTAACGCTCGACAAACTTCTCACCGGTTGCTTTTAGAAGGAAAAAGGAAATATTCTAAGTATATTATAATTGGTAAGTGGTCTTTGCATGGATGGATGAGTAACAATTTTGTTAACACACAGGTAGCTACAATAGCAGTAAGGGAAATACTAGTGTTTAGAATAGAAGACGAAACTAAGATGAGGCCATCTGAGAGAAGCTAGCCAAGAAAATTTTGCTCCTATGTATTGCAAGTACTTTAAGTACGAAATCATCAAATAATGAAAAAAAATATATATATAGTTTCTGACAATGCTCCTTCCGCTCATAGGCTGTTCATCATAAACATGTCAGAGTAATTGATTTTTTTTAATCCATGGAACCGAAGCTAACTTGGTCCCATCCCATGTGCCAAGTTTTTGCTAAGCTAGCACTTGCACGTTCTTCGCCCTTCTCCCTCGCCCTTCCGTGCCGGGAGGTCCTCCTGTGCCGTGGAGAGGGTACCCGCGGGGCCCGGAGGTGTCTGCCTGCACCGGGCCGTCGGGAGGATGAGTTTTTTTTTTTTTTTTGGGCTCCCTGAGGCAGCGTTGGGAGTACGCGTAGCAGGAGATAGGCTAAACCGCGTTGGTTTCGTGTCCACGGGGACGGATGATGAGGCGTAGAGGAAGCTTCACGGCACTGGGGTTTGGAGTGGAGTGGAGCACGTTTTGCTCGCGTGGTGGGCCGTCCGAGTGCAATGTTTTTGAGGCTCGCTCGAGTTGTCGTCACGTGGTGGCGGGGCCTGCTGCATGTGATGTGAATGGCAGTGTTTTTGAGTGCAATGTTTTGTATATAAATACTGTCAGTAGAGCTCTGCACTAGGCCAAGAACTCGAACCACAAAAATGTCAGAGGCAGAGGCCGTGCGTGTGATCGGCCTATGGGCGAGCCCGTTCGTGATCCGCGTCCTCATCGCGCTGAAGCTGAAGGGCGTCAAGTACGAGCTCGTGGAGGAGGTGGTGGGCAAGAAGAGCGAGCTGCTGCTCAGGTCGAACCCGGTGCACAAGAAGATCCCCGTCCTGCTCCACCACGGCAAGCCCATCTCCGAGTCTCTCATCATCGTCCAGTACATCGACGAGGTCTGGTCCTCCGACGCGCCGGCCTTCCTCCACGCCGACCCTTACACCCGTGCGGTCCAGCGGTTCTGGGCACAGTACGTCGATGACAAGGTAAAGCAAAACTAGCTAGTCGATCGAGCTCTTTGTCTGAGCAATTCTAATCAGTTTTCAGTAGCAATTTATAATGATGGTGTCAGAGTGAGACTAATCATGCTCTTCCTGGCTGGTTGACACTCACGCAGCTCCTTCGGCGATCCGCATACTCAAGGGAACGGATGACGGGGGCAAGGACCAAGCGGCGGAGCAGCTGTCCGCCGCCCTGCAGCTCTTGGAGGAGGCTTTCGTGAAGCTCAGCCAGGGGAAGCACTACTTCGGCGGCGACAGCGTCGGGTACCTGGACATCGCTCTGGTGTCGTATGTCGGCTGGGTGAAGGCGGTGGAGAAGATCGCCGGGGTCACTCTCCTGGACAAGGCGAAGGTTCCGAACCTGGTGGCGTGGGCCGATCGGCTCTGCACCCACCCGGCCGTGGTGGACGCGATCCCTGACGCGGACAAGTTCGTTGAGTTCAGCGTCACCTATGGGTCGTTCTCAAAGCCTATCATCAATGGTCCCAAGTGAGCAAACGGGTCTGCTTCGTGATTTTCAGTGCGCGTGTGCTAGTGGTGTCACTGTCAATAAGCTGTAGTATGTGTCCTTCCACTGGAAATAAAGCTTTCTTTGGCTCTGTTCGTTTCGCTTAAATTTGCTTCTTCCTTTTTCTGATGCTGATGTATCACGAGAGAAAAACATTGTTACATCGTTGAAAAGTACTGCTGAAAGGAAAATCAACGCATTCACAGGCTCAGTATTTTTCGGACTCGTCCATTCCAGTCGGTTTCACATATAAAGTCAAATTCAAGAAACGGAGGTGCTAGCGCCCGGATATCTGGTCCAGCGCCCGTGCAGCCTACCCCTGTTCGCTGATTTTTCCCCGCCTCACACGTGCACCTCGCCCAGTCTTAGCTCCCGCATGTCCGGAAGACTCGCCTCGCACTCGTACCCCGCCCTATCTATCCCAATTCAAGGCCATTCGCCCCACTCCACACACGCACCCTGCCCCGATCGTGCCCCCACCGCCGGTCTGAGCACGCCCCATCCGCAGGACACCGGCGCGTTTCGCGCCCCGTCCGTCGGCCCCCAGCTCGCCGTGCCCCATTCCCCGTTGTCCCTGCCATGCCACCACATTCCTCATGCCCCCTTGACTCTCCGAACAACGTGAAAGATGCGCAACATGAAAAACTTGAATGCAACATACGTATGCAATAGATAAAACATCTAGAACATGCACTTGTAACATATGTATGAAATATATACAATATCCATATATAAACATTTGCAACTTGCAACATGAAAACACTTACTGCAACATAAGACTCAAACAACTAAAACATTTGGAACATATTGTTACAACATATGTGTGAAACACGTTCAACATCCAGATTAGAACGTTTATAATATACGTTTGGAACAGATGAAATATTTTGAACAAGCCTCTAAAACACTTCTAGCATGCCTCTGAAATACTTGCAACCTGTGCAACATCCCTAATACTTTTGCAGCATCCATATGAAACAATTGCAACATAGCTCAAAAACGTCTGAAACACTTGAAACATACGCTTGCAACATGCGCTTTCATCGCAACATCTCCTTGCTGAGGTCACGGAATGCAGCAGCCATGGCGTCGACAGCGGCCACGACCTTCTGGTGGGGAACGGCAACGTCGGTAGCACCTCGGCAGCACCTAGCAGCACCTCGGCACACGCGGGGCACAAGACACAATGCGCAGCAGCAGTGGTGTGTCACGCAGCGAGCTGGAGCGGGCGCGGTGGGGGATGGAGCACGGTGCTGGATGGGGGAGCCGCGCGGCGCGAGATGGGATGCGCGGCGGGGAAGACGGCAGTAGTGAGCGAATGACATAGCAGCACGTGATTGGCGAGAGCGATAGGGAGATATTTTTGAGAGAGAGATGAGGAGACGCAAAGAGTAAGCAGGCCTATTGGGCTGGTACACGCAAGCCTAGAAAGCGACGGATGGACACCCGCTCCTCCTGAGTATTACCGTTAAGGAAACAACAACACCACGTAGCCCCTTGTGTTCTCAAAATAATGTTGTCATATGCCATCTGTAGGAGCTGGTGCCCTTTGCAAGGCTGCCCTTTACCTCCCATCTCGCTAACCAGTGATCTAATCGCTCACGGCTCTTGAGATGATGAATCTTGCATGCAATATTTATATGATGTTTGGTTTGAGAAACCACTCCATACTATATGAGTAGCTGCGTCATGAGTTGATTCCTCAAATTTTGTAGAATGGCTCCATTCCTAATACTATTATTAATTATTGACTTATGAGAAATAAAGCGATGATACATCATCCTACTCCATTCTACGAACCAAACAAATATCGTAATGAATGACTAGATGATGGACTAACTCATCATCAACTTCCAGATATGCGCCTGTAGCCTCGTCATGATATATCAAAGGCAGTATGTTTGTCTCAGAAAATCTCATGCAAGCAAATCAAATTAAAGTCGCCCCTGAGTGTGAAAGCGAGCATATTAATGGGTGATGCAAAGAGCGGCACAAAAAGTTACTCCTTTCTCACAAATGACGACGTTTTAGTATTTCTAAATTAATAGCTTTTATTATAAATCTAGATATAATGTATATCTAGATAAAAGTTACGAATCTAGAAAAGTCAAAACATCTTATAATTTGGAACGAAAGAAGTATTTCACAAGATTAAAAGCCATACAAAATATATTTTTATGATTAACTTCTTTTATAATTTGTAGTTAATTACTTAAAAGCAATATTAGGGTCACTTAGAATATAAAAATTTGAATGCGAATCTTATCGCTAAATTTTCTTATAATTTGACTAACTATTAGTCACATTTTGTAAATTTTTATTTTTTGTTCCTCAGATCAAACGAGCCACAGGAAGGAAGCAATGTACTCCATATGTGTAATCTCTGAACTTTTCGATGCGTAAATTTTTCGGTGGCCGATTGCTGAAGTCGCCACTCACCAGCGGCGCCTAAAGTCTCGTTGCCCGTGGAGCTCATCCACCTGAAATGCAAACGCACCTCTTCAAGGACGCCAGCAATGACATCAGGAAGAGGCAGAATGGTCAAGTGGAGCAAACGTAGAAGCTAAACTAACTAGTACTCCTGATTGATTGACGACTACTAAATCACCATATATAAAAAGGAAAGTAAAAAATGATGGTCAACCTGTTATCACCGTCCGGTCAAAGAAAACTTCAATAAAGAAGGGAAAACCTTGCTCCTGAGGGTGTAGACCTGCGTATACAAAGACTACATCAAATACAGAGCCACACAACGCTGCGACGAACTCGCAATCCACAAACCCCACGGCACCAATCTGATCGTCGGCAAAAATATAAAAATGGCGAACGGCGGTGAAGAAGAAGAAGCGGCGGCGGCGGTGCGCGTGATCGGCGGGTGGGCGAGCCACTACGCCATCCGCGTGTACGTGGCGCTGAAGCTCAAGGCCGTGGACTACGAGTTCCTGCAGGAGATGGTCGGCAACAAGAAGATACCGGTGTTTCTCCACCACGGCAAGCCCGTCGCCGAGTCCATGATCATCCTCCAGTATATCGATGAAGTTTGGGCTGTTAGTTGATCTTCACCATAGGCCCAACGGCCTATTGGGCCCTTATCTCTGCTCCCTGATCGGGGGAGCCCAACCCTAATCCGGTTGGTGGGCCCCTGTCGCACAGCACACATAAAAGGAAGGTGGGGGTGAGGGCTCGGACTACGAGGTTCATCGGAGCCGCCACCCACTCAACAGAGAAACCCTAAAACCGATCTAAAGTAGTGTTGGAAGCGTCGGGATGTGCCCCACCACCACCGTCGCCCCTGCAGGTTCTCCACCGGCGCCACTGGACATCACCTCCTCGCCACTACGACATCTACTACACTGCGGCATCGGCGTTCATGCTTGCCGAGAAGCTGCAACAGAGAAAGGCGAGGAGCCTACCCCAATCTACGGGTCACACAGAGGTACCAATCCTACGATTCTAACATTGGTACCAGAGCCAGGCTGCCTCTGTGTGACTCTAACCCTAATCGGGTAAAAGAAACAGAAAAGGGATCAGGGGTGGCGGAGGTCACTGGAACCCCGGTCACCACCGCCACCACGCGGGAAAAGTGCCGCACTAACACGGCAAGAAAGAACAGATCCGTGTTCGGATCAGAGAAGAAGTAAAGGAAGGGGAAAAGAGGGATTCGGTACAAATAAGAAAAGAAAAGAAATCAAAAGAAAACCGAAACCTAACCCTAGATCTAAACCCTATTCCCATCCGCTGGTTCGGAAAAGAGAAGAACACAGTCCAAATCGAAAAGAAGAAGGGGATGGGAAAGGAGAAAGGGAGAAGGGTAAAGGAACCGTTTCGGATGGGAAGGAACCCATTCGGATGAACTCCGAAAAGGAAAAGAAATCAAAAGAAAATGAAACCCTAACCCACCCAATCGGTCAAACAAAGAAAAGCAAACAAGATCTAAACCGATTGGGGAACAAGGAAAAGAAAAGCAGTGAAACCCCATCCCCAAACCCTAACCTAATCCCCAAATCGGATGAAATCGAGCACAAGAACCAAAGAAACCGAAAGGGGAAGAGGGGAAGGGGGTGGCTTACCTCACCGTCGTTCACGCCGGCGCTGTGGGAAAAAGAAAGGGCCGGCCGGAGAACCGCCGCCGGGATCCGCCACAGAGGCGCCGCTGCCAAAGCCGCTCGGCAATGGCGCGCACACCACTGGGGAACGCGCAAGACGCCGGGCGAGGGTCGGCGACGGCGGCGCCGGGGCTCGCTGCTCCACTCATTCGCCTTGCTCGCTCTCGCTCGGTTTCATCGCTACTTACCGAGAGAGGAGAGGAAAGCGCGAAGAGAGAAAGAAAGAGAGAAAGGGGCGAATGGCGCTAGGGTTTTGGGAGCCGAGCGTGCTGGGGTTTTGATCGATCAAACGCGCCCGCTCGGCCGTCCGATTGGATTCAACGGTGCGATCGCGGCAGACAAGATCACGGCCAAGGCGGGCGAGCGGCGTGAGGCGGAATCGCCTGAGCCTAGGTTTGGTGCCTTTGGCGCGGGAGAAGCGCAGTGGGCGTGGGCCGTGGGCCGCTTTACTGATGGGCCAAAAACAATGAAAGAATCTAGATCGAGTTTTTTGATTTTTCTTTTCCGAAGAATTGCTAATTCTCGGAAAATGAAAAATAGCTCAAAAGAAAAATAGAAAAAGTAATTTTTCCCTGTGGGTAAAATTCAAGAAAAAGAGATTTTTTCCGCTGCTAAAAAAAGTATATTCTCCAATAATTTTGAACAGACATGATATTTAACTGGAGAAAAGAAAAAAAATTCCAGTAAATCTTTATTTCCTGGAAATTGATTAATGGATTAAAGAAAATAGAAAAAGCAATTTTCCCTGTGGGTAAAATTCAAGGAAAAGAGAAATTTTCCACGGCCAAAGAAAAGTTGTTGATTCTTCAGTTATTTTGAACCAATGTGGTATTTAATTGGAGAAAAAAAGAGTTTTGATATGATTATGATGTTGTTATTTTCTGACCAACGTTGTTAATAACAATATCATAATTATAATGATTTATGCATTAATTCTACTTCTGCCCAACGGTGATGTAGAATTAGTGTAGAAGAAAAGTTGATAATTTTAATGATTTATGCATTAATTTTACTTCTGCCCAACGGTGATGTAGAATTAGTGTATAAGAAAAGTTGATAATTTTAATGATTTATGCATTAATTCTACTTCTGTCCAACGGTGATGTAAAATTAGTGTATGAGAACAGTTGTAAAAGTTAATGATTTATGCATTAATTCTATTTCTGTCCAACAGTGATATAGAATTAGCGTGTAAGAACAGATGTGAAAGTTAATGATTTATGCATTAATTCTATTTCTGCCCAACGATGATGTAGAATTAGTGTATAAGAATAGTTGTATGTTTTGATTTTGACCAACGTTGAAATCAAGGCATGCAAATGGTGTTATTTTATGTTAAGAAAAGTTTTGACCTGATTTTCATCTTGTCTAAGGTGGACTGGGTAGTCACCTCACCGTGTTCCACTGAGATTGTGGCACCGGTGAGGGAGACAAAAGTGAATGATGCCACTTGGGCAACTAAAGAAAGGGATTTTGAATCCCAAAAGATATCCTATGGCTTTTGAGCATAGAAAGTGGGTCACTGCAAACAAGAAATGTTTGGCGGTGATAAAGAACATGATTGAATCTGCAATTGTGGGCTCAATCCCAGAATGTGACACGGTCACCGAATACCTCGATAGAATAAAGAGTCAGTTCACTGGCTCTTCAAAGACATATGCCACTTAGCTGATAAAGCAGTTGGTCACAGAGTGTTACTCTGGAAATGGTGGCATAAGAGAGCTCACGATGCGTTATTGAAATTATGGCACTGTCGTTTAGGCCATATTTCGAGGGAGAGAATAGAAAGACAAGTTAAGAATGATATTCTTCCTCCATTAGAGCTGTCAGATTTAGAACAATGTAGAGAATGCATAAAAAGAAAGTATGTAAAGAAGATTAAGAAAGATGCCAAATGAAGTGCAGGAGTTTTATAGATTATTCACACAGACATCCGTGGTCAGTTTTCCTGTAAAGAGTGTGGATGGTAATGATTCATTCATAACATTCACATATGAGTACTCCCATTATGGCTATATTTATCCAATCAAAGAAAGAAAAGATGTATTGGATAAATTTAAGATATTAAAGATTAAGACCATGGAAGAGTACTACACGGTCAAGACCATGGAAGAGTGGCATAGTAGCCCAAAGATTCTACCGGGCAAACCTCAGTGAAATAGAGTAGCTAAAAGTCAATCGATGGATGTAACACGATGGATATGGTGGGCAGTATGATTGTGGACTAGACTACTATATAAGCCTTGTAGAGTCAATGTCATCCACAACTCCGGGTTTATTCTTTTTCAAGGGTGAAGTTGAAAATGCAAGTGAGTTGATGAAAGTGTGTGGTTCATTCACCGTGTAGAATGATGGACTAGTGCCGCTTTTACACTCTAAAGCCTTACAAAGATCTTTTTGATTTTTTTTAAGAACTTTTAGAAATTATCTTTTTATTTAGCACGTATCTTAAGAATTTTACATAGAACCTCTAATTAAAATTAGTAACAATAAAACTAATCCACCTTTTGTTTTATGTCTTTGAAAAGGGGCAACAAAACATATATAGCTGTTCTTTCATTCTCGAGAGTAAGCTTGCGTGTATGGTTGGTTCAACAAATTGCTAACCAAAGATCGCTTGCTACAAAGTTTATTGGCAGGTTTGTGGCTAGTCATAAACTATCTACTTTGCGGGACAAGCTCTACCACGGACATAATATATTTAGTCGCAAAACCCGTAGGGCTTGCCACATACACAAGATCCTCAAATATCTGGTGGCCAACAAGTGAAAGAAAGTGCGAGGTACAGGAACAAGATCATAATAACGGGCACATGATCGGGCACAACGACGAACCGGGGATTGACCTTGTCGGCGCTTGAGTCTTGGGCGTGGCGCCGTCGACACGAAGGCGCCCATCGATCCATGCATATGCAGTTAGCTTGCTAGCTATAGCTCTCAAATGACAAATCGATCTCTTCACTAGAAAATACGCACGTGCGGCGCATATATACATATGACGATGCACGCCGATGCAGCTTGTGGAAGCGGCTCATCTGGTCGCGAGGGCAACTCGTCGCCGGTGTCGTCGTCGGTTCCTCGTCGGCCTGCGTCGCCATCGGGACCTCGAGGATGAGGCACGTGGCGATTCTATGACGACACGACGGCCTCGAGCCAGGTACGCGGTGTTCGGCTGCCAGGAGGAACGGCACGTGAGAGCCTCCGCGCCCGACTATCGTGGACGACACTAGCGGTAGGGGTTCGGGAGATGCGGGGTTCTAACAGGTTTTCTCTATTGTCCAACGGGCTTTCCGGGTTGAAAGACGTTGGGCCACAAAGAAATTGCAAATGAGCCACGATAGCCACGAAGATAATTTTTGGGCGAAGGGCGGGCTACGCTAACAACCCGCCCTACCGCAATCGTATCTCAAGAGGATGCAACAACATTATAGGTGAGTCCAAGCTAATTCCAAAGAGAGATGGGCGGCAGCCACTTCAATTACCTTGACCACGGCTGCAATGAGAGCTCGACCAAGCTTCATCACGTCCCGGCATGATGACTGCCTGGGTTTTTGTTCAATCGCGCCAAGCGCTCCACCCACGCCGCCAGAGTGGGGTCTTGTCGACCTCAAATGCTTCATGCCGGACAACAGTCCCTCGTCTTCACCCATGCGACGAAGCCTCCGAGCGCTTATGTCCCCATACCCGATGTTGTCGCCACCAAGAAGAAGGCTTCCCTTAGAGCACTCCTTCAAGGCTCCTCCAAGGTCTCTACCACAAACAAACAACGCTCCTCCCCTCCGCCTTCTCTTCGTGCTCATCTTGCCCATTATCATCACCATGAACAAAATTTGAACAATTGCACAAAAGAAAATCACACACAAACACCGGTGGAGGGAGCGACCTAAGGCTCGGTGGCAGCGATGGTACGGGCTGCCCCCCTCCATCTAGGCACTCGCCCCCGTAAGGGGTTGACCCAATCGAGGTGAGTTCTCGACCTTTCCTATGAGGGAAGGCCATCGCCGGAGCCATCCACCCAAGCGCCATCTCTCGAGCAGAACCTACCGCCAACCTCCTTCGTTGGCCCACCTCTTCAACAACAAAAACCAAGATAAGCCCCGCCCTCCCGGACTGAAACGATCCCGATTTCCATGAAGGGAAATCCATAAATGTCAAGTATAACGTGATTGTCCAAAGCGATCATTCCATCACATTATGCAATAAATAAACATATCACAGATCATACATCAATAATTGCCTTAAAGAGAGTACAAATAGCAAGGTTTACTCATTATTACATCGCCACTTGGCCAAATTACTCAGAGCACACACCATCTCGGAACAACATCAGATAGAACAAAGAACAGCGAAGATTGACACCATCTTCATGAACCAAACTCGAGCGTAGGAACAAGACCCCTAATCCTCCCAACCATCTTCCTAGAAGTTGTACTCAGTGCAAGTTACACCGCCAAACAATTATCAAGACGATTTAGCATCGCTAATCGACTCACACCCTATGCTTTATGCTGTTTTTGTGGTAAGTGGAATGCAAGGGTAGAGCAAAGACCTATTTATGGTTGTAGTTTCATGTGCAAGTATGTCAAGTTTTAATAATAATTCATCAAGTTTTAACCCATATCATCCACACATGTTTTCCACCCATCACACATCTTACCACACTCTCACTCTCTAGTAGTAAGGATGACTCCCTCTCGCACTTTGCCTTAGCGGCCAACCACCCAAATCCAACAAACCCAAGGGGGAGAAGAAGAAAGGACACCCTCTCTAGTCAAGTGAAGCGGTAACACGTGAAAGGTCCATAGTCGAAAAAGACAACATATGTATCGATCGATCAACCAAACACTCGCATAGGTTTACACTATCCACAAGATCACCATCATGAACGATCCAGATTGCCTAGGATGATTTCGGGATGCCTTCCAACAAACACAATGCCACCCTACCACTCACCTCTAGGCCACCCCTTTGAGTCCACCCAAGCACACCGAGACCTGTGAGACATAGTACTGCACTCCCACGAGGTTACTACATTGTCTTAGGAGGGTGTGGGTCCATGCCCATACCTCCCTACACTATCCGCTAACAAAGATAGTAGTAGTGGCATCGCCCTAGCTAGTTGGTCATCCGTCTTCCTCCAATGGAAGCGAGTGGGGTGCAAGGATTCCTATGAACCGGTTCCCTAATGTATAAGTTCTTAGGGTGACCGAACAAGACATCTTCTCGTGGGGCCAACCGATGCCTCATGCCTCGATGGCACCTCCATCCTGTGGCTTCATCCCACGAAGACACTCCACCTCGAGACCTCCGTGATCTCACATGTACCCGCCATAGGTATCTCTCATAGGAATGCCTGTGTCTAATCCCCCTAGCAAGACTCGTCCCAAGACTCATCAGAGAATCCTCCTCGATCGACCCAACCCTCACCACACACCCAAGACGATGCCAATATCTCCCCAAGTTGTTACTAGCTTGAAGCGGCACCATGTGCCTTAGCCACTCACAAACAATCCTCCACCAAACATCATGTCACGAGATATAATGCATAGTAGAAGCAAGTACCAAGTAGTATGCGGCGCCTATCCTAACAACGGTGTGTGTGTAAAGGTTGCATCAAGGCAAGGGCTTTCAAGCAAATCTATCATGCAACCTATCATGATCATTGCATAAAATAAAGCACTAGCAGCTACATTATTGCATGTCTAATAGGATTCTATGAGGTTGGGAGGACGTGGCACCTCGTAGTCGTCGTCGGTGTAGTCGTAGTCCTCCTCGAGCCCTCCTCCTCTCTGGTCTGCCAAACGAGACGAAGCCACTTATATGTTTACTCCTATAGATGATCACAAAGAAGTAATAGAAATTAAAAGATCCAAATGCACTCAAACACAAGCCTATGACATAGAGCTTGATTTTAGAAAATTTGGATCTTCGGTTTCATATTTTCCTAAGGTCGTATGAATTTTCTATGAATTTTTTAAGTTTAAATCATATTTTGAAAAAGAAAAGAAAAGAATAGGAACAACCAGGGTTGACATGTGGCGCATCCCGATTGGACGAGGTGGCTGCGATCACCAACAGGTGTGGGATCTTGGTCACGGTCATTTGCTGACCGGTTAACGATCAACGTTGGATCGGTCTTTGACCAGGCCTAGTGGGTCGGTATTGGGCCAAGATGGGCCAAGTTGGGCTAGCCAAGCTGCATACATGTTAACCAACTAGGCTAGTCACGTGGCGTCAAGGGTCGTTATTGGCATGCGTCTCATGGCCGCGCCTCACGATGGGCTAGCAAGGCATGGGTCCATGGACCGTAGATGTGAGGTCCATGGTGGACCGCGCCCATCTCTCTTCCTCCTCCATCAGTTCACGGCGAACCGTGTGCACCGGTGGCTTCTCGACAGTACTCCTTCATCTCACATGGTAGCTAGCTCGCTGTTCATGGCATCATAGGGCCACGATGACACAACTAGGGGCTAAAGGCGGCGGCTTGGGGCTCTAGGTGCGGGCGATGCGACAGGCGACTCGTGGCAACAAGGGGTCGTGGCGAAGGCACAAGGGGCTTTGGCAAGGCCCTGAGGGTCCTTCCACTTCCTGGTGCTCCAGTGAGCACGGCTAGGGGTGCTAGCCAAAGCCGTAAGGGCTCGTGGGGCTAGCCATGGAGGCATCGGCGGGCCGGGTGATGGTAGGTTATGGTGTGGCGTGCCATGGCCTCAATTGGAGCCAAAGGTTGCTCCTTTCCTTCAATCAAAGCGACGAGGAAGCTAAATGACACAACGACGGGTGACTAGAAAGCATGGCGGAGTTCGCACCACGATAGGGCGGGTGGTGGAGTCCGGTGAGCTCGCAGCTTATGATGAACTTGGGCAAGTGAGGTCTTCCCATTCAGCCATCTACGGTGAGGTGTGTGGGGTCACAGCCAAGCTCGACGGCCCGATCTCGCCACACGAGGCGGTTGGAGTTGGCTTGAAACACCCCGGCCATGGAGGCGGCATGAGCGCAAGGTGATCCGATGAGGCTGACACGACCACTGCTGGCTCCCCTGGGGTTCCTCTTCTTCTCCCATCTAGCGTGATGACGCATCCACTCGGCGAGGCAAAGCTTGACGAGGTGCTCGCTCTACCTCTACCGCCTAAGGTGGCTAGAATAGAGCTACACCATTGTCAGGGTCTCGCCATGGCGAGTACGACATGCATGTTGCGGTGGCACCACTGAAGTTCTTGAGTACAAAGGTGCTCATTCTACCTTGTGTTCGTAATGCAGTATGTGCGTGCGGTGGTGGCAAAATGGTAAAAGGCCCGACCTTTGGCCCTCCTAAGGGGGAGAACACGATGCCGCCACCATGGTGTGTCCATGGTGGTGAGAAGGAGGGTCACATGGGGCTCACCATGTTGTTGAGGGTGATCGGCTAGCAAAGATAGTATGCAGTCGAAATGTGATGAGTCGGAGTAGTGTCGTGTCGAACCACGATGGGGAAGAAGGCGATCATGGCGTCTGTCTTCGCCTCCGTGAGCCATGAATGGCTCTGGCAGCTCAGTGCTCCTTCTTCTCCTCCCACCTTCTCCTCCCTTCTCCGGCTCGAACGTGGTAGGTGGATCGCCATAGAGTGGCGGCGCAAGATGCGAAGAGGCGCTTAGGGCACCGAGGCAGCTTATATAGCCATGCCAGGCTATGGTGGGCATGGCGGACGGTGGATGAAGATGGAGGGCATGTGTGGGGTGGATAGGGCTTCTAGGCTAGGGTTTTCGAGGGCGGCGTGGGATTGGTGGCAGCTCGGGCGCTCCCAATTGAACGACAGCTGGTCAAAAGAAGGTCATAGATGGTGTCATGTGTGGGGCTACTACGGTGATGTCATGTGGCACAGGTGTGAGCTAAGAGGCGTGAATAGGCATCATGGATTTTGGACATCGCGCATCATCCATGCATCCGCCGCTAACCACGCCTGAGCAGCAGACGGTTGGTGGGAAGATTCCCTCCGCGCGGCCGCTTCTACCTCGGCGCAAAAAGCGAGAACGGAAGGAAGGGATGATAAGCGGGGCCCAGACCATCAATGGCAGAGGGAAGGTGGCAATGAGCGCTGCTGCAATGTGGGGCATGGGCGTGGTGCACACGCTGTGGGCCATTATGGTTCGGCGGTGGTGCTGCTGGCAGTGGAGGGAAAGAAGGGTCAATGACGGCTGGCGGGTCACTGGGCCACATTTATGTGGCAGTCGACGAGGCATTGGCTGTATTAGGCCGCCTATCGCTATAGGGCTGCTTTGCCTTTTCCTATCTCTTCCCTATTTCCAAACCCTTTTCTATTTTCTATCATACTTCTTAGGCTCCTATGCATGTATACATGTGTTGCCAACATATATGCACCCTTGTGGGGTCCACTAGGGGTCATCTAGGGTTTCTAGGATCCAAGCCAAGGGTTGGCAACCTTCACACGTCAAGGTTTATTATAAGGGTTTAGTTGATTTTATTGCATCACATAAAATCAAGAAGAAGCAACTCACAAGTTGATTATGATGCAAATGCTCAATCATGCTACTTGGGGGTCTACTTGTGCAACTACGAGGTGGTTTCCTAGTATTCACATTCACCATGCATGGGTTTGTTTTTAGAAAAATTTTAAGTTGTGATTTTTGGTTATTTGAAAACTTGGGTTGTTACAATCGACCTTCTTGCTTCACTTGACTTCACTGTTGTCTCCTTAAACCCGAGCTACCCCAAGCAAAGTGGCTCGACTACGCTAAAGGATCGATCGAAGCTAACCACATCTCACCCTCCGTGAAGGTGAACTGTGAGTATAGGGCCCCCGAGCATGGCAAGGATGAGCGGATGGAGCAGCGTATAAAAGCGAGAGGTCGGCAAGGCACTAACGAATGGCCTCGACGCCCGTGTTACCACCTATGTCCCCTATCCTTTCTCTTGCATTCATTTCATTCGCTTGCAGCTATCTCTCTGCTCTCCGATCCTTCATCGGATCGCGTCTCTCCTAGCCGCATCACCGGGCAGCAGACCCCTCGTAAGAGGCATCGTAGGGTCCTAAAGCCAGCCCAATGGGCTTCAAGGCCATGGCTATAGTGGCTCGGCGGCGCGGGCGTAGGCGGGCTGTAGCAAGGTGGCCGTGCAGTTTCAATTGGAGCCAAAGGTGGCTCCAATCCTTCAATCGGGGCGAGGGGAAGCTTAATCGACTCAACGACGGCGATCGGAAAAGCACGACGAGTCCACACTACGACAAGGAGAGCTGACGGAGCTCTCATGCTAGCCTGTACTATGGCAAACCAGGGCAAGCATGGTCTTTTGCTTTCAACCATCTACACGACGAGTGAGCGGGGTCACAGTGGCTCGATGGCTAGATCTCATCACGAGGCGGTTGCGAGTTGGCCGGAACACCCCGGCATGGCTATGGCATGAGTGTGTGGTGGTCCCGACGAGGTGGACATGACCATGGCTCCTGTGGTTCCTCTTCTTCTCCCATCTAGCGTGTGATGCGTCCCTCGGAGAGGCAAAGCTTGTCGAGGTGCTCGCTTCTACCTCTACCAGCCCGAGGTGGCGAAACAAAGCTACGCCATGGCGGGTCCCGCCATGGTGAGCATGGCGAGTAGCGTGTCATGGTGGCGCCTATGTTCCCGAGCCTCGTGGCTTGGCAAGGCCGAGCCTTGGCTCGTGAGCGCAGCGTCAGCATGTGCGGTGTGGCAAAACGTTGAAAAGGCTCGCCTTTGGCTCCTCCCAAGGGGAGAACACGATGGCGTGGCATGGCGTGTCCATGGCGGTGAGTAGGGAGGGTCACGTGGGGGCTCACCATGGTGTCGAGGGTGATCACCATCTCGGCCAGTGGCAAGTCGAGGCCATGACGAAGTCGGGCAAAGCAGTCGTGCCAAACCAAGAACGGGAAGAAGGCGATCAAGGCATCATCTTCGTCTCCGGTGGCCATGAACGGCTCGCAGCTTTGGTGCTCCTTCTTCCTCCTCCCTTCTCCTAGTTCGGGCATGGTAGGTGGATAGCCATGAGTGGCGGCGAGAGATGGGAAGAGACGCTTAGGGCACCCGGGGCAATGAGATATAGCCACGCCGGGCTATGGCGCAGCATGGCGACAGTGGATGAAGGTGAAAGGCACGTGTAGGGTGGATAGGGCCTTCGTGCTATGGTTTCCGAGGGCGGCGCAGATCGGTGGCAGCTTGGTGCTCCCACCCGAACGATGGCTGGTCAAAAGAAGGTGCACCGCATCAATGCGGTGGGGCCACAATGGCGACGCCAGCGGCGCGTGCATGAGCTGGGGGTAGGCGCAAGGCGTCATGGATTGGATGTGGGGACGATCCGCATCTGTGTGGCCAATGGCCCCAGCAGACAGTTGGCGGGAAGATTCCTCCCGACGCCTCTCGCTTTGCCTCAGCTCAAATGCGAGAGGCGAAGGAAGGATGACAAGTTGGGCGCTGAAGCGTGGGCCATCATGCGGTTCATCGCGCAGAAAGCTAAAAAGGGTGGAAGGCTAGGCTATGAAGTGGGCTGCATGGCCGGCCGTCAATGGATTGATATGCGAGGCAGTAGCAGTCGCCCGGAGGTGGCTGTGGTATGGGCCACTGTTGCTGGGCTGTTTTGCCTTTTCCTATTTCTTCCTATTTCCAAACCTTTTTTATTTTCTATCCTACTTCTTGGGCTCCTATGCATGTATACATGTGTTGCCATCATATATGCACCCTTGTGGGGTCCACTAGGGGTCATCTAGGGTTCTAGGATCCAAGCCAAGGGTTGGCAACCTTCACATCAGGTTTATTATAAAGGGTTTAGTTGATTTTATTGTGTCACATAAAATCAAGAAGAAGCAACTCACAAGTTGATTATGATGCAAATGCTATATCATGCTACTTGGGGTCTACTTGTGCAACTACAAAGAGTGGTTTCCTAGTATGCGATTCACCATGCATGGGTTTGTTTTAGAAAAAAATTAACTTGTGATTTTTCGTTATTTGAAAACTTGGGTTGTTACAGCCCTCCCCTCAGAGGGAATTTCGGCCCCAAGATTTAAGGTCCGATATACCTTTTGAAGAGGTAGGGGTAGAGCATCCATAACTCTAACTCTTTCTCTCGTGTGGCTTCTACCATTCGGTGTGGCTACTCCACAAAGCCTTGCACATTAGTAGGCATCGCTCCTTGTCTCCTTGTTGGCTTGATCAAGTATCCGGATAGGGGTGCTCCTTATACTCTAGAGTGTCCCAAGGTTCAGGCCCTGTGGGGTACCTATTCTCTGGTAGCTTCAATCACTTACATAACTGTGACACGTGGAACACTAGGTGCACGCCTATCAATTCTTCAGGCAAATTCTAACTTGTCAACTTGCCAATCCTCTGACATATATGGTAGGGTCCCGCAAACCTTGGTGCTAGATTCCCTTTCACATGGAATCTGATGGTGCCACGGAGTGGGGAGACTTTGAGGTAGACATAGTCCCCAACTTTGAACTCGAGATCTCTCCACCTATTATCCGTAACTCTTCCGTTGGTTTCTATGCAATCCTCAGATTCTCTCGTAGCTTGGGTGACTCCTTCTTCGGCCTCCTCAATCTTTGTGGGCCAAAGAACGATCTTTCCCCACCACCTCGATCACATCGAGGGGTCCTACACTTCCTTCCATATAATGCCTCGAATGGTGACATCTTGAGACTAGTTTGGTAGTTGTTGTTGTAGGAGAACTCAAGCGTGAGTCAAACTCTTCTTCTCAATCCGACCCATATCTCAAGACATAGGCTCTAAGCATGTCCTCCAAGATCCGGTTCACTCTCTTGGTTTGCCCATCCGTCTCGGAGGTGGTGGCAAAGGTATATAGTCTAGATGGGTTTCGATCGCCTTATGTAGACTCTTCCAAAACTCGGATACCCATTGCGTCTCCTTGATTAGTCACTATGCTAACTAAGCACTCCATGGAGTCTAAGAATGTTGTCCACATATGGATCTACCAACTCATCACATCAATAATCGGTCCTAACTGGTATAAAGTGAGCTACCTTGGTTAGTCTATCGATGAATACCTGGTGATGGAGTCATGACCCTTCGGGTTTGAGGCAAACCCACTATGAAGTCCATGGATATGCTCTCCCACTTCCACATCGGAACATCTAGTGGCTTCAACAATCCGCAGGCCTTTGGTGTTTGGCCTTGATCCCTGCTGCAAGTGGTCACATCGTGCAACATGCCCACAATATCCTTCTTCATGGTCTTCCACTAGAATAGTTTCTTCATGTCAACATACATCTTGCATACTGTGGTGGATGCAATACTTGGAATCATGCCCTTCGATAGGATCTCCTCTCGCAAGGCCTCATCTCGGGTATATCTGATTCTATCCTTGAATCGGACTATACCTAGTTCATCCTCGTTGAACTCTAGACATCTATTCATCTTCATAAGGTCCTCAGATCCTTCCTCGATCTCGGGGCAACCTTTTAGGTGCATTGTGAATTTGCTCTCCAAGGTTGTACTATGCTTGAAGCTCATTGAGCTAGCTTGCTGGGGCATCATCTCCAGCCTGAAATTTCTCCATTTCTAGATCGAAGCCCGTGATATGACATCACCTAGCGGTGTTGTGATAGTAGCTCTTGTGGCTCAGGCATCAAATGACTACATTAGACTTCCCTTAGGTGATAGTGTATCTCAAGCTATACTCCTTAATTAGCTCTAGCCATCGGCACTGCCCTCATGTTCGGGATCTTCTAGAGTGAAGAAGAACTTCGTGCTCTCTTGTGATCGTGTAGATGTCACATTTGTTCCCAATCGAGATAGTGTCTCCAAATCTTCAGGCATGCACAACAGCCCACAAGTTCAAGGTCATGGGTAGGTAGCATTGCTTCATGGTCCTTCAACCGTTGGGATGCATAAGCTATGACTCTCCCATTCTATATTAGAACACACCAAGTCCTCAGCCTAGATGCATCACAAGAGACCATGAAGTCTTGCTAACATCGTGCAATGCTAGCACGGAGTGGTAGTGAAGTTCTTTTTCAAGGTCTAGAAGATTTGCTCGCACTCTAGCATCCACTCGAACTCATTGGTCTTCTTCGGAAGGTTGGTCGTCGGTTTGGCTATCTTGGAGAAGTTCTCAATGAAGCGGTGATAGTATCCCGTCAACCCAAGGAAACTTCGGATATCAAATACATTGCAGGGGTTGCAACCACTATTTCACAAACCTCAATCTTGAATCGAATCAATGCCTACTCCCTCAGTGAGAATGTGACCTAGGAAGGCGATTTCTTCAAGCGTAACTCGTGAGACTTCAGTTTAACTTCTGGCATATAGCTAATTTCTTCAGCCTCTCTAGCACTACCCCTCAAATGCTACTCATGCTCTTCACAAAGGGTCGAATAGACAAGAATGTCTTCGATAAATACCACTATGAACTTATCCAGCTCTCTTCCATGAATACTTTGTTCATCATGTTCATGAAGTAGGTCAAGCATTGGTGAGTTCAAAGGACACAACGATGAACTCATATTTCCCATACCTAGTGACAAAAGGCATCGCCTTGGGAATGTCCTCGGTTCCGACATCTTCATCTCATGGTACTTTGAATCGGAGATCAATCTTTGAAAAGAACTTGGCATTCCTCACTGGTCTAGTAGGTCATCTATTCTCGATAGAGGGTACTTGTTCTTGATAGTCACAAGATTCAAATTCCCGTAGTCAATGCACATCCTCATGGAACCATCCTTCTTCTTCACAAACAAGATAGGGGAACCCCATGGTGAAGCATCGGGCCTAATGTACCCCTTTTGTCGGATAACTCCTTGAGCTGCTTCTTGAGATCTCCAACCTCATCAAACCCGATGTACGATAGGGCCTCTTAGCAATAGGTTCTATACCGCATAAAAGGTCAATCATTTAACCCACATCCCCGATCGTGGCATACCTAGCAATTCTTGGGAAACACATCGGTATTCTCGTGATACTACGACAGTACCTCCTCCACTAACTTGGCTTCCAAGGCACATAACATGGAAACCGCTTCTCATGGTTAGGTTCACATCGGATTATGTGCCCAATCGGATGTGTTATCTCCACATATCTTGGTGAGCAAGATATTACTCCCTTGTGTTGAATCAGCCAATCCATCCCCGTGATGACATCCACACCATCCAAGGCAAGCATGGTAAGATCACCAGAAAGGGTGACCCTCAATGGTGATTCTCACTCCCTAACATCTCTTGGTGCATCCATGTTGCCTAAGGGTTAACTAGTGTCTATGGGCACTATCCATGGAGTCATAGGTAGGTTATGCTCGCGTGCAAATTTGGTGGATATCTATGCGGAACACTGTAATCAAATAACACCCAAGCCTGGGATCCATGCACCAAAACATACCATA